>JAKKZN010000029.1:3839836-3858302 GCA_033441825.1 Pangasius elongatus
CGTTACAATTACAGTTATAATTGCGAACACAACCTCTGGGCGTGATCGTTTTACCTATAACGTAAATTACAGTTTGTTCATGAGAAAATCGTTAATGTTTAGTAATAATAGGTTGTATGCAGTGGCAGAGAAATCTAATGCTGCTGTTTTAGCTCATATTATGTCCCTTTTTACACAGGGAGCAGGATAAAGAAAGATTTATCCAGCACAACACACACACACACACACACACACACACACACACACACACACACACACACACACACACAGGTATTTATTTAGCCTAATGATCGCACACGATTTTTACACACTGTTTGTAATTTATGAATGCAAAATCAAACACAGCCTTATAGGCACATTTGCGATCACTTCAGAATAAAGCTAACCGTATGGTCCTGTGTGTGTGTTTGCTGCTTTGTTGGTGCATTTTTTTTTTTCCAGTAAGAGTGTGTACACTCCGTGCATACACACACACACACACGCACATACTGCGTGGACTTTATAGAATTTAGTCACTGTGTTATTGGAAGGTGGTGATTTAAAATAAATAATAAATCATACATGTTTCTGAATGTTCGTATTAGTCATAGCGTGTGTGTGTGTGTGTGAGAGAGAGAGAGAGAGAGAGTATGTGTGTGTGTGAAGGGGCTTCCTGCTAGTACCTTCCTATGGAAAGTCTCAGTGAAGGACACACACTCACACCATTTAAGCCTCAGCGCAAATTCGGATTGGTTTTCCTGTTTGAACAAAGCAAACCGTTTATCTGCTTATTTCGTGGAGACGTTAAGAAGTGTGAAGCGCGTATTGTTAAGTTCCCACCTCCTCCAAGGTGTGTGTAAAAGAGTGTGAGATTCTTTCCTTATCTTTGTGAGATCATCTTGTACACCTTACTCTTAGTTTTCTCGCTGCATATATTTCACGTGCGTGCGTGTGTGTGTGTGTGCGGACTCCTTTGTGTGTGTGTGCGTGTGCGGACTCCTTTGTGAGAGTACGATACTTGTCCATGTCATGAGGTGAAAATAATTTCTTAATAGCGAGGAGATTTTGCAGCTCACTGCCAGACACCAGTTTAGGTTTGCATAAGTCTGAAGCGCGTGTGCGTGTGCGTGTGCGTGTGCGTGTGTGTGTGTGTGTGTGTGTGTGTGTGTGTGTGTGTGTGTGTGCGCGCGCGTGTGTGCGCATGCATGGCCTAATCCAGACAGACTGCAGATTTAGATGGAGGTTGACAGGAGGCTGTGTTTGGATATCCGGCGTTGTGTGTGTACGTGATTGAGGATTTATTCAGCCTATTCACAGGGGTTGTCTAACTGAATGTCTAACTGCCTGTCTGTTTATAGGTTTTAGATATTCTACAGCAAAAAAAAAAAAAAAAAAGGCTACTTATCTGAATAAATACCTGCCGAGACAAGTTGTGTGTGTGTGTGTTTTTTTTTTAAAGACAATAACTGAGCTGCCGCTAAGGTGAATCTGCTTTTTATAGCTTTTCTTCCTCCATGCCGGAGTGTGGAAGAAAGATGTCATTTGTTTCCGCATTTGTGTTTTTTCCTTTTGTTTTTTCCCCCATTATTTGTAACAGGCATTAGCTATGCACATGGTTTCGCGACATGGGTGCATGCATGCTTGCGAGAGAGGATATGACAGTCAGTAAGAGAGGAAAACCGAGGCAGAGAGCATGCGAGAGTTCTTGGGCTGATTGAGAGGCCTGTGTGCTCAGGGGGCCCCTCTGTGGTCAGCCTGGCCTGTGTGCTCCTGTCAACTGACACTTTTCTGCTGCGGTTGCGTCCCTTACTAACTGCTAATCTTATCGTGCTGTCCATTTGCCTTACATGCAACAAAGACACACACACACACACACATCTGTTAACCCTTTCTAACCTTCTGACTAACATGGCACTAATTGGAATGTCATTTACTGTATTCAGTGTTGTGTCATTGTTGTGCGCATTAAAACATAACCCCAAAATAAAGCCAATCCGTTCCTTATCTCATCGCCGATATTCTATAACAGATCCTGTCTAACCCTGAGTGCCGAGCCGTGATCATCTTACAGCCCTAACCTCCTTCTGGCTCGCCGTTATCCTGCCTGATTGTTCTCATCCTGCAGTTAATGCACCGTAATATGATGTAGCGCAATCAGGCAGTCTGTGTGCCGGGCTGGGCGTCCTCATCTCTGTCTAGCTTTATGGCTTATGAATCCTCAGAGTCTGTGTATCCGTAATAGCTCGTCTCGATATTACATAACACATACATGATTGAAAATGTAATGGCATGTTAAAGTGCAGACTGGAAATATGTGAGTCAAGATGGTTCCGACAATGAGACTTGAGAAATTAATCAGTTATTTCGATTTCATGTCATGATTTCTCAGACAGCTTAAATATTGATTTGTCATTTCAACTCTCCTGTATGTAAATCTTTTGTACATGCCACGTAGCCACTGGCGATAACTTTCCTATTTCCTGGAAAAGTAGGAGTCAGTTGACTGCCATTCTGGGCTCGTCAGAAGGTTTCTTTTCTTTTAAATAAAATAAAACTTCTCTCACACTTTTTGACTTGCCACTTGCAACAAAACTGTAGTGTCCTAAGATCTCTAAAGAGTTCTTCAGGAACATATTATTGAAATGGTTATAGATTATATAACTATAGATTCTAATATGAATCTATAATATATGTGGCATTGTTGACAATATATCCATTATTTGTGTTATTACTCACATAATGACCAGCACCACTATTACACTGCTTTACTGATTTCAGTGAAATCACACTTAGTAATTTACCAACATATCTAATGTTCATCTTCCTAATGGCTTGGTATTGTTTCTGCTGTATTTATCCCTGTACACTGTATGTATGAAAATCCAAACAGCTCTGTGCTTGCTAGCTTATCATGCATTCAGTTGAGACTTGTTAATTTGTTCTTTGGATATAGGAAGACAAACACATTACATGTGCTTAAGGCCGTGAACTCTTTACTGAAACGACAGCTGGAAAATATGAAGCCTGAGCACAAACTAGCTAATGAGTGAGGCTAACAGGTTAGCTAGCTAGGACTTAGCTGTTAAGTCTTGTTTAGGTAATACAATGGCAGTGATGAGCCGAAGCCATCTGGAGTATCAACATTTCTCTTCGATGTGGTGTTTCGTACAGACGTACAAAGGCAGTGGAGATGTAGTTAGCCAGGACATAGCCGTTCAGTCTTATACAGACAATGTAAAGGAATAAATACAGCGGAAATGAGCCAAAGGCATGAGGAATGTCAGTATTTCTTCAGATTTGTTGATAACTTACTAATTAAAGACCCCAAAAAAAAAGCTAATGTGTTCAGGCTAACTAGTCACTAGTTACACTTTCACTAGTTAAGACATAGTGGTTCAGGCTAACTAGTCACTAGTTACACTTTCCCTAGTTAAGACATAGTGGTTCAGGCTAACTAGTCACTAGTTACACTTTCACTAGTTAAGACATAGTGGTTAAGTCTTATGCAGACAGTATAAAGGCATAAATACAGTGGAGACAAGCCAAAGTTGTCAAGAATATCGATGTTTCTCTCAGAGCATTTATCGCTAGCTGAACCTCCATGGGGTTTGCCATATTGAGAAACGTGTTCTATTCTGTCAACACAAGTGACAAATTCTGTTGAACTATAATGAAGTAAAAGCAGTTACTGGTAGTGCGGGCTGGTTTTCAGATGGAACTGTAGGCACATGGTTTTTTTTCAATACTGCATTTTAACACCAGACTTAATTTTTTTCTTTTTTTCTTGCTCTTTTATCCTCCTCCACACATGTCTCTTTTCCTCAGTGTCATTATCGTGATCTAAGAGCTCTGTAATATTAGTTATTTTAGCTGTGTTGACTTTTTTTTTTTTCTTTTTCCAGAGTCTCCCCTCATCACTTGGCACCTTTTGAAGGAGACTTTTGAATTTTACCTAATGTGCTGTTTGTATTGGAGCTGGTTCGCAGCCATTCACGTCTTACTTCTGTTGCCTTTCAAGGCCTCGTGTAACGAGTACCACTCAAGGTCTTCAGCTTCAGCTTAGCATTCCTCACGCTTTCAGTGGCACAGGAAGCTATTTTAATTTAGAGTCATCATTTTTCCCAAAACCAATTTGAGCCTTGTTGTTTTTTTTTTTTTTTTTTTAAATCCTTATGCAAATATGGCAATGAAACAAGGCAGTTAATGTCAACCTGAGCTTGTTTTACTGACTCTCCTCTCTCCTACATATGACTGATGGGTTAGTGCAGCCTGGAGCCTTTAAGAGCTTTTCAGGGCTTTTAAGGCTTTTCGCAGTTTGACTTTCGGAGACTGCCTGCTGCATATTTGTGGCCTCGTCACATTTGACAGTGTGACTCGGTGATAACTGCCTTCAGCTTCGAAGGCTCGCTAATTCGTAGGCCATGAAGAGGAGCGTAAAAGGGCTATTCCATCTATCTTGTCTCCTCTGCTTGTGTCTTTTTAGGGGCTTCTGTGTGTGTTTGTGTGTTAACCTGACGAAGGCTGTGTGAGTGTATATGCGTGTCAGCAGATGTGAGGGGGTTTAACAGTCAGTTCAGTCATGCATGGCTGTGTAGACACATCCTGTAACACGAGAGCCCCAACACTTCAGTCAGGATAATTGATTACTGCTGAGTACTCCATTTAAGATGAAGCCAACTCCACCTGTCTGGTCATGTGGAAACTACCGTACTTACCAACATGCACTTTACACATGAATGAAAATGTAACGCAACCTGGAGAGTACCTAGGTCTAGTCCAGGGGTAACTTAAAATTTTCTGAAGGTCATAAATTAAGGTTTCAAGCAACTAATATGACTGATTGGACATGATCTTTACCGTTTACTGCTTAACCATTGGTGATAAGGCCATGGCTACAAGTAAGACGCATCAATTTGAAATGGCTATGTTAAGGTTTAAGTTTCGTAGTGGCATTTTGTGTTCTCAGAACCAGATGAGAGGAGATGTGAACTTGAGGTGAAGAATAATCACGTACTTCTCTGCTCAGTTGTCTTTCAACATTAGATTTTTTGTTGAAGAGGGTCAACTGAAAAAAAAAATCTGTGAAAGTGTATGAAAACTTTCCATTCCCATACCTTCAGCTAGATAATTTGCATAAATATGTGTGATTGGCTGTAATAAATGATCTGCTACAGAAGCCGCAGTTCACGTTTAAAAAAACAAAAAAACAAAAAAAAAACGGCATGACGTTTTACGTTGATCGCTATTGCTTCATTATTTATCGAGTGCTTGACTTGATCCACTGAAATAAGTTAGTAGGTCCGTCTCTGGACCCCCCGTTGATGACCTCTGGTCTAAACTGATATTGCAATATTTTCCTAACCTCATGTCCTGCTTGAGTAAAAGCAGTTCTATCTGCCATGTTGTTTAAAGTCTCATTTGGTCTATAAGACTATGGCCTGTCTTTGCTGAGGATGCGTACAAAGACAGCATTGTCCAGAAAAGGAGCCTCAGCATTCTGCTGTCTTCCAAATGGAAAACATGAACAGTGACGTTTTGAAGTGTCTGAGATCAGTATTATGCAATTATCTTGACCCTCACATGAACAAATGATCTCCAAATGCATCCTCGCATGCTGACTAAAACTGTGAGTTGATTAGCTGTTAAGATCACTGCTTCAGAGCAGATGTGAAAATCTTCACGGCACTGACATCTCATTCAGTCTTTCACTTCTTGAATGAGATCTGTATGGTCATCACAGACGTTCCCCTGCGCGTGATGGATAACGTGTACTCCTTGTCTTGTAGCTCACAGAAACAGGAAGCGGCGGTGTATTACACACGAGGGTGTCAATAAGGGAGAACAAAGCGATGGTGTGAATTGATGCGCACTGCTTTTGATTTATATGCATATGCACATTCTCTGGCCCCCATACACCATGTGTATGATGGCGTGCCACAGAATGTAAAATGGCTGTCTGTTAACACCTCTCCCTGCTGAAGAGGGGCCTCTCTTTGTTGCCTCAAAAGTGAGGGAAGGAGGGAGGAGTGAGAGCCTGAAGCAGTATGAAAAATACAGGTTCATGTTCATCGCTGAGCAGTGACATTTTTTGGTTGCCACATGTCTTTTCAAAACTTGTAGAATGTAGTGAGTGGAAACTAGGTCAAAACAGACGTCTCGTTCGACTCTATATATAAAAATGAGTATGGGGGAGGTTGGGGGCATGCTTGCACTGTCTGGGCCTCTCGGTGTGTTTCCTTCCTGCAAGAAGTAGCGTGACCTCGAACCACCACTGCCCTGCCAGGCATGAGGCCCAGGCCTGTGTCTGCTTAACCACAAGCCTCTAGCTCAGATGGTATTCTGTCTGCAGTTTGGCACTTTGTGAGTACAGGAAGAAGAGCAAGATAGAAGGAGTCAGTGTGTATCCAGCAGGGAAGAGTGTGAAGCCTAAGACCAGTGGAGGGATGAATACGGCAGAGTGCGGCAAAGTGACTGAAAAGCATGCTGCTCCTGTTGGGTGGTGGCGAGAGGGAGAGTGGGTGGTGCCATGGGGCAGGCTGGGCCATTCTCTCCCCACCTGCCCCTTGTCTCGAGGCCTCTGATTGGCTGCCAGAGTAGTGGAAAAACGAACCACTGTGTTTTTGTTGGGTGAGCAGCTTGTACATGCCTGGTGCTCTCGTCTGCTTTTTCCTGCCTAGTCATAAAAGCTAAAAGCCTTTCGTTCAAAACGGTACCATAGTAGAATAACCTCTTGAAATCAGGCCTAAAAGAAACGGTGGAATTTCTAAAAGTCTTGTGATCTTTTTGGCCTGTCTGCCGCTCCATCACGTTAGGCTTTAATATAAACATTCTAACCAATCCCTATATATTTTATGGCTCTGATCATCCAGATCCAGACAAATCTTGTGTTTTGGGGCGAGTCTTGCATCCACAGGGTCCAACAAATATTTTTGGTTTAAATGAATCCAAGTCAATCTTTGACAACAAATCAGGATTCATGTGGTTTTAATATACTGCAATTAGAATATGGAATTTTGTCCATAATGTGAATCCTTGTTTGGAACAAATGATTTGACATTTAAACTGCGCTGGGTTTCACTGACTAGAAGGGAAATCTTTCTTTCTATATCTAGTTTTATTTGCAAGCTGGCTTCATTGCAACAATTCTTCTATTGCTTTGCATTTTTTTTAATCACACTGGTAAACTTTTTTTTTTTTTTTTTACCTAATTTGTTTAGTTCGCACCATCTGCCTAAATTAAGAAGTACTTAAACCGACAAAAATGTTAATCTGCTTCCAAAAAAAAAACATTTTGATTGTAGGGGTTTCTCCAAAATGTGAACGATGTATGCAGAAATGCATCAAGTCATCCTTGAGCAAGTCATCCTTGCTCAAAACACTAACTGTGGTTATCAGGAATTTCAACGATTTGAAAATGAATCTTCTGGTCACCGGTGCAGAACCACATCTGCCACAGCCCATAATGCAAACATGCAACATGCTCATGCACAACATGATTGCTGTTAGTTCTCAGGTTTACTCATTGGTACGATTGCTAAACAGATTTGTTATGGTTTGCAACACTTGAATAATTTCCCATTTAATTAGTCAGTACTTTCCTAGACATTGCAGTTTGGCCCAGTGTCTTCATCTTTGTAGCCCACTGTGAACACTCAGCTCTTAAATGCAACGCATGTGGTGTGATCTGTGTTGTGAACTCACTCGAGAAATGAACCTGAAGAGCTGCCCTGAGAATTCTCAGCACTGCTGCCCCTGTTTTTTCCCCTCCCTCTGTTTTTCTTTTCTGTTTACTGTCACTGCTTCCTCTAAGTGTGAGTGGTGAGTCACTTTCTCGTTCTGGCCACAAGCTTTCATCTGCTTTCTCTGGTTAAGACTGGAGCTCTAGACACTCCGGTAAAGCCTTTTAAAAATCTGCTAACTGCTTTCATTAGCCAGTGGAAACTCAAGAGGAAAAATATCTGTCACTGTTGTGTTTTCATTCCATCATGACTAGCGAGCTGTTGTTGCAGTGCTGCCTGTCATAACGCTGACCCATGCCTTTTTAAAAAAAAAAAAAATTCTTGGAAGCCACTTATTTTATTTTGTAGAAACCTGTCTTTCCCAGGTGAGAATTAACTGGAAAAGTGTAATAGAAAACCAAAAAATGGGGAGGATTGAGAAGTCATGTTATTCGTGTAGTCATCATTTTTAATTTCCGATCAGGTTCAGGCCTTGTTGGTGAATTGGGGAGTTACATAGAGGCAGTCACCATATTTCAGTGCATCTGGGGGAAATGGGGTTTCCCTCTGTACAGCCCATTATCATCTCTGACTTTTGACTGGAATGTCAAATGTCACAGACTAACCCATCTGAGAGCAGTTTTATTTTGACTAAGTGGGGACTCATTGTAAATACCAGCAGGTCAAGTGATGGGTGAAGAATTAAAGGAAACCAGAGCTCTGTTTATGATCTGCATTCTTGGTGTAGCACAAGAGCATCAAGGCCTTTTTCCTCTTTGGATTAGATTGTGAGTGTGCTATTAGGTTCCATTATGCATGCAAGACTTTGAGAGTAGTACTTTAGTGGAAATCAGGAGTGTCTTACTTTCTTTCCTTGTTCTGTAGCACTTATGTCACTTAAAAATATGTTGGGTTCAGTGCTTAATGGTGTCTGTTGGCAGTAATGGGAAGAAGCAAAGGTAAGAAAATGTGGGTGGTGGTTGACTGTGTTTGCACAATTTAACTAAGCTTCTCATGGAACCTTTTCTTGCCTTTCAGATGGTTGCGGTGAAGCTTTGAGTGACTTGACTTGAGCATACTGTTACACTTGTTTGGGTGGAAGTGAGTGGGAGTCAGCTTGTCGATGTAACTGAATTGCAGAATCTAATCAGCACGACTTCCTGCTTAGTGTCAGACTTCATAGAGACCGCCAACAGTGGAATATCCTCCCGGCTCTCCAATCTACGCAAAACAGTTTCCAGCCAAACTGGAAGTGCTTTACATGATTCAGAAGGAGCTCTTGAAATAGATATGGTTATTTTGGGGCTTGCTTGATCTTTTGCCTCAGTACTGGAATATACTGCATGTTTCTATGTCTTGCTGATGGCCCTTGTTTGTTTTTATAACTAATTTTTTTTTTTTTATAAAGCCTTTTTTTTTTTTTTAAATAGTGGTGTTCTGCCAAAAGGCCAAGCCAACAGTGATGTTATCAGCCTCCATCCTGTCCAGGGACTGTGCAGGATGTTGATCGTCTTCCCCACTGCCTGAGTCTCTTTTTCCCACAATCCCCCAGTTCTGCCTTCAGCTCACTCCCACTTAGTGGGTCCAGAGGTTCAGTCAGCGGTGACTCTGCCACCCCTCCCACAGGCCTTTTTTCAGTCTCCTTGTCACTGCATAATGGGAGGGATTGAGCTTGGCTCTCAGGTCACGTGTGTGTAACTGGCTTGGACAATGGCAACACTGTAGCTCTGCTTCCCAGCAGAGGCGCCTATAGTTCCTCCTGCCGGATCGGAGCAGAGATTTGGGGTGGGAAGGCTGGCTGATCCATATCCCGTTTCTCCCCTGGCTCAATGGCACTCTGTGTGTGGTGAGAAAGCCTGGCCGTCTGGACCTGTCACTGGAGTTTCGGCTCACAAAGGTGACGAGGGTCCCATCTTTATCTCTCTGCTGGTCTAAGTCTCTAGTTGGTGTAAGTCTCTTCTTGACAGGGATTGGGGGATGTACATGTTTGTTTTTTTGTCCTCCTTCAAATCCCTAATATTCACCACACTTCGGCTGGCTTGTATGAGAGGTCTGCGGCAATGAGGGGGGAAAAGGCCATCTGGGGAGAAACAGAGAACATTTTTGGATGCAGTCAATCTGTGAAGGGAGCCAGTCCGGAGTATAAATACTCCCTTTGAGAGCTGTATTTGGAGACTCAACATGTGACTAGTTGCACATCTTGACGTCCAAAAAACCAGGCAGAAATCAATGGATGCCCTCTAAAGAACGGATGTTTGGGCCAGGCTTCCGCTGGGCACAGACAGCGGTGGTTAACCTGTCTCTAATCCCTCTGACCCCCTGCCAGGCAGGAAGGACATTGCCCCCTCCATCTTTCTCTATCCCTTTACTTTCCTCTGGGCTTGTTTTATCTGCCTACTAAATCCATCTAGGAAGGCCTGGGATGGGTTGAGGGGGCAGGATGTTAGTTTTCAGGGTGTACTACAGGCTCAATAAAGGTAGTTAATGGATCAGAAGGCAATGGTTATATTGTAAAGAGCTGTAGAATATATGACCACATATGACCATATATATACACAACATAAACCTTGATAAACTTGATGCTCGAGTCATATAAGTCAGTCTCTGCAAATAATGGAGTACAGCCTGAGAACATGCAAGGGCATTGTACACAGGTGGTCTGAATAGGTGTCTGCAATCATAATTCCATTTAATGTGAACGTGTCCACTAGGGGGTGAAACATGAAAACCTGAATTACAGGTTCAGCTGTTTATTGATTTCAAGGGTGGACACTTTCCTACCCAACCAAATCAGTGTTTGTCTGAAGGGTGGTTGATGTCCAGCACTGTAGATAAGCGTAGCAAGCCGTTAGTATTTTAGAGGTGTGTACTTCAGCCGGCCTGTATGCAACCAGTGCATAGACTGTGTCCACTGTCAGTCACTGGCCAATCGTGGGCTCATGCTTGCTTAAGAAGGTAGATGGTGCTTTCCTCTGAGGACGTTACACTGTGATGTAGCATGAGCAGCAGTTTGAAAAGATGCATTTGGCTGACTTCAAAGGTCTCAGTATGATGAGGAAGAGCTGGTAGGTATGAATTGGCAGATGACCAAATTGGGTAGCGGTTGCAGGGGGAAAAAGATGTGTCTACATGGTATTTATGTGATCAGCCTTTTTTCATTTGAAGGTGGTATTTTTTTGTGGCATAGATTTGACAAACTAAGTCAGCATCTAGACTCAGGAATTCCTGGTGTGAATGTTGCCCGGATAATGCTCCCAGCTTACTCTTAACCTTATGAATACTTTAAAAATATGGTTTTGTCTTTCCTGATAATAGTTGTCCTTGTTCTTGCATGTCAAGCAAAAACTGCTGAAAAAGTCTATTCCAGCATTCAGTTCATTCCCCTGCTGCGAGATTCAGTTAGATAATTAAACTTGAGTGTAGATAAAATTGCGACCATTATCCAGCTGCTTGAGTGCTGCATCGCCCGGAGAATGCCAAATACCAACCTAGCAGAGTGACTGACAGCAATGTCATGTCTGTGTGTGTGTGTGTGTGTGTGTGTGTGTGTGAGGGAGAGAAAGAGAGAGAGAGAGAGATGTTCTTCACACTGTGATTGATGGGACACCTTAAAGCGTCTGCATTTTCTGACTGATCTGACAGACCAGTACTTGTGTGAATGCATTTCGAGGTCTCTGGGTCCAACAGTGCCCTGTAAACAGATCCGGCATGGCTCTTTGAGATAAGACTGATTGATGAGTGGAGTAGCAACTCTCTGGAAGCAGGGCTCTTCTTACAGTGGGAGTGTCCCAATCAACCAACACTTGAGCCCGGGAAAGAAAGAAAGAAAGAAGGAAAGGGAGGAGGGTTTGGAAGAACAGAAAGGGTTTGAGGCGATAAGGAACAGTGTGATTAAGAGAGGTTAACGTCGGGTGATGGACTGAGCTCCACCTTCCTCTCACATTGAATGAGGGGGCTGGAGGGTTGGACAGGAGCCCAGAGAACAGCTGCATACTGTGTCTTTCTCCAAAAAAATGACTTGTATTACATTTATTCTGGTGATGCAGCTATTTTCTTTGGCTGTTGAGATTATTGGCAGGAGAGTTAAGGATGTCTTTTGTAGCTGCCGGAGTGTCTTCAGTAATTGGAGTCCGATTCCTAGGCCTGTCTGGGCTGGTTGTCGCTCATGCTGATGATCAAATGTTCTGGGAGTCGAACAGCTCGCTCAGACAAAAAAGATGTAGCATACCCTTTAGTAGGCCTTGGAAAGAAATCAACCTTGTGCTTGTCAGCTCCCTGTGCAGTGTGTCATTATGAAGTCTGAAAGAAGAACTGCGAAATCTTAAACATTGGCAGAAGCCGAGTCATTTTGAGCAATTCGGCCTTCCCCAAGTCCCAGTCACCACACAGATGTGAAACACAGCTTTGAAATGTGAAAACAGTGTTTATCTGACTGGAAGGTTGTATAAACACACTCGTGCTCTGCTTCTGTTTTGCATCTTTTCTTAAGCAAGTGTATTTGGTGACAGTTTGTCATCTTTTGCCAACGAAAGCTGTTTTTCTGTTTTTCTCCAGCTCTAAAGCTGGAATTTTTTTTAATCAGCAGTGAGATTTGGGTGTGTTTTTGGTGAAATGACTAAATATTTATGTAGAAAAGAGCTGAGGCCTGTGGCGTGTTAAGCATCTTAGGTGACGGCAGAAACCATTCCAATGAATCGAGCGAGTTGACTGGCAAGCAAATTAGTAGCGTCTCGACTCATTTTTTCCCTTATGTGATTACTGACATAACCTGATGGAACAGAGTGAGAAACTGAGTGACGTAAAAATAAAACTTGTGCGATCACAAACATGCAATTTTTATTTGGTTATTCAATGCAACTGAAAACCTCCTTTACATCAGCTGCTCTGCTTGTCAAGTGCCTTCGACATGTTTCTTTTGGTCAGTCAGGCAATTTTTCTCACTTCCTGTTTCTTACGACATAAGGACAAGGAACTTGTAATACATGATTCTCACGGCCTGTTTAACAAGGACATATGGAAAAAAAACCGAACTCGCAAAAACAGTCAATTTGTTTGTTTTTTAATACATACAAGTATTGGACCAAATAAAACTGCCAGTGGTATCACTTGCTCACAGCTGGAAGCCTTGTTAGCCATAAATGTTATAAAATTGTGAAATTGTCGTTGCAATGTTTCTGAATGCCACGTTGACGTATTTTGCGTATTTTGTGTATTTTGTGTTGATCCACTCAACTTAGGAAGTTTAAAGGAATGAACTGAAGACTGTAACAGTCATTTCCTCTATTTAATGACGAAGCCTGTGAATGGGAAGTATTTCTAAATGAGTCGAGAGGAAAGAAAACGCAGAAATAACTCGGTCAGACTGCGTTTAGGCTCCCTAAGTGCATTTATCCTACAAATCCAGACAGAGATTACGCAGCTTTCAGCTTCATGAAACCTGTGGTGATGGAAACATTTCAGGTACACACTGTTCAGCATAAATTGCTCTGTAAGGAGGTTTTTCCTCTCTCATCCAAAAATAATAATCCATCCATTATTTTCCTATAATAGCATGAAGTGGTCTATTCTTCTTACACTACAGCAATTTGCCAATGCTAACAATAGTTTAAACATCAGTTTAAATATTATAAAGTTAATAAGACGACAGACTCAAATGTTTGTTAACTTACAGTGAAACCACAAAGCATGCAAAATTCCTAAAGATTTTCCCGTGTCGAAAAACATGTACAGCTTTACCTCTGACACTGGAGACTCCTTCCTGAAATGCTAAATAAATATTTCCTTGCAGAAATTGTCACTTCTTTTTAAATCCATGTGATTTGCCTCGTGTTTGGCACTAACCTGTGCTGTTAAAGATAGAAAATGAATACACACTTCAACTATATCATAACTTGAGCAGTATAAAGCATAGTAATGATAATATTGATGATTAAGCACGTACTGTATTTAAAATGTACAGCAGTAGCTTGGTGGTCAGGATTTTGTGCTAATGGCACAAGTTCAAATTCTAGCTCTTTAACCTATGCTACTGAAAAATCAAAGTGTGAAATTAAAAACGCGGTGCTAACGTGAAATAAGTAGTGTTATTATGCACTTCATAGGTATTATAACAATCCAATTAAATCAGGAGAGCAGATATGGGTATGGGTAATTTCCCGGCTCCGCCACCCTCCCATATCCATGCAGGTGAGAAGTGCTACGGGAAAGGAGCGTTTGAGTGCCATTAAAAGCGTTTAGCTGATGACTGATGTCTGCGCACGCTCTGCGTTAAGGCATGGAAGCTGTTTTTATAGTAACTTGAGTGTCAGTGAGTACTTTTGTCTGTGTGTGTGTGTGTCTGTGTGTTAGCTCGGTGTGTAAAATGTTTCAGTAGCAATGCGTCACCAAAGAATTCAAAAAATGTTACAAGTTCATGTTATCAGCAAAGTTCTAATGTTAGCTTTCACACATACACACACACACACACCTAATCATGACCACACCCCTGCTCTAACTTGAGCCCTCGAGTACTCTGTGACCGCACACACATCGTTCCACGGGTGTAATCCGCAGAGCAGGGAGAGTGTGTTAGTGTTTCTAATGCACTGGGTCGAGCGCGAGTCCTCTCAGAGGACGTCTCCGCTTCCATTAGCCGCTCACTGGCTTTTAGGGAGCGAGCGAGCACTCGTCTGTGAGTGCCGAGCGTGTCTAGAGTGTGTGCGTCCGGGGAGCCGTGATGAGCGCGGTTATGGTTGCTCGGTGAAGGTCACACACTTGCTGAGACACTCGGAGAAAAATGAAGCCACGGGTGAATTAAAGTGAGCAAGGGTGTGTGTTCAGGTTCAGGGGATGTTGTAAGGTTAAATGGTAGATACTGAAGTTCTGTATTGTGTCTGTGTTTGAGAGAGAGAGAGAGAGAGAGAGAGAGAGAGAGGCTTGAATCTTGTTAATTATATGACTCCGTGAGAAACTGATCTGATATGTAATCTTCGTGTGTGTGTGTGTGTGTGTACCACCTGTCATCAGTTTAAAAAGCTTCCGATGCAGGATGTGCTGGAGACCCAACAGGAAACTGAGGCGCTAGTGTAATTAAAGGGATAAATTTAAAGCATGGGTTCTCCTCGAGTTTTGTAAGTAAGGAATAAAGCACTCGGGCGTGTGCTGTTATTGGATGATGATCAGTGCTGGGGCGGTGTGGTGAGGCCCGGAACAAAGCAAAGATACGGTTTCCACCCTGAAGCTGATCATTTTCCAAAAATACCACGCTGTTTGTTTATTATGAATAAATATCTATTTATAGTCATGTTTAATGCTGTGGAATGTCAGTGACTTGCGCTGTAACAGCTATAAACAGTCATTCCATCACCAGCCTCTTTTGTTTTCCCCTCTGTCTTGAAGTTAATAAGACAAAAAGCACACCTTATCATGACAGAGAAACCACAAAGCCCTCCATCCACAAGACTGTGGTGGAAAGTTACAGCTTTACCTCTGACTATTACAAAGCGCTAACACTGTTGCACACTGTCACACACTGACACACAAATCCCTGTGTACGTCATTACTATAGAAAAGATAACACGTTTGAACAAGCGCATTAAAATTGTAGAACCTGTGGTAGCTAGCACTACTGTCAGAGTCGCTGTTATAGGAAATGACCTGTGTGTGTGTGTGTGTGTGTGTGTGTGTGTGTGTGTCCCAAAAATCACCAGTTTGTCACTATTTAAGATCACATGATCAGCACGTTTCCCATGTTTTCACACTTTCACCTGCTGAATAGAATTGTGCTTTCTCTTGCAATGCTCCTTCAGATGTGTTTAAAATAAAAATAAATAAATAATAAAAAAAAAGCAAACCATTTAAAACTTTGATGTGGAACGGGGTGAGCTTTATTTCCTGAGCACAAATAGTGCTTTAAAAAGGCTGCGTACTCAGACATCAGCCTGACAAATGGAACGCAGAGTGAGTGATGATATATTTAAGTGACCACATTGTTTATTACTGCAATATAATGTACAACTGATTATAAGCACCGGCAGTGAGACACGGAGCGTACGGAGAATGACGTGTGTGTGTGTGTGTGTGTGTGTGTGTGTGTGTGTGTGTGTGTGTGTGTGTGTGTCCTGTGTTGGGGGAAAAAAAACGATTTGCGAACGATTTGTGAGTGTGTATGTGTTCCGATGCGTGATATTGAAACATAAAGTGAAGCCTTCCATGAAACCATTATAGTGGACAGGCAGTTTAGTGCTCATTTGTTTTTTTTGTTTTTGTGTGTGTGTGTGTGTGTGTGTGTGTGTGTGTGTGTGTGTGTGTGTGTGGAGTCAGATCTGCTACTGACCCTCTGCTTATTTATTTGTCTCTCGCACTCCCTCTCTACTGAAGCACTGTGTTAAAGTGGTGGATCGAGCCATTGTTGTTGAGTAACACTTGACCGAACGTGACTTTGCACCTTAATCAGCCTCCGTCACTGCAGTGAGTGTGTTTGTGGGGTGTGTGTGTGTGTGTGTGTGTGTATGTGGGATCAGCTTGTAGCTGTGAAACAGTCTATGGTGGATTATCAGATGCTATCTCCTGAGCTTCAGGGAGGCTCTTTAATCCCACCCACTTATTATTAACATTGATTTGTGTGTGTGTGTGTGTGTGTGTGTGAGGGCAAGAGAGAACCTGTTGAGTTGCGGTCGGCTGGTTAATTAATTGGGTAATTAGGTACAGTGTGCGCAGTCATTTTTTTAATTTATTTATTTATTTATTTATTTATTTTTCCAGAGACTCTTATTCAAAAGGACCTTTTCCTATTGTGCCTCGTTTTTCCCAGCATGCATTGCCTGATGCCGTTTTCACCTGCTTTCCTCTCATATGCCCCCCCTTAATGGACTATTGACTTAGTTCAAGGCCATTTCATTCTCTCTCTCTCTCTCTCTCTCTCTCCCTCCGTCCCTCCCCCTCGCTGGGAGAGTGTGTGGTGTGTCGGTATCTCACGTTGTTTGCGCTCCATTTGTAGGTTGCATTCAGATTTTCATCCCTCAGTGTTTCATGCTGATTTCCTGTTCTGCCTGAGATCCACTCCAAAATCCAGCATCTTCAGCTCGTCTTCACGTAGAGCTCGTTTCACACAATGAGGCTAGATCCCAAACGGGGTCCTGTTTACTGTCTATGCTCACTCCGTAGTGTATACTATACGATTATGATTCAGCCACAGAAAAAGGTCATGAACTACTTTGAGTACTTTAACACATACTTTGTACATTTATTAATATTTAATTAGAGAATTGAAAATAAAGATGATGTATTTATTAAAGTCATGTGACATGGGATGTCGTTTACGCTAAAGTTTTTGGTATTGTGTTTTGAGGGGGTAAAAGTAAAACATGATATCTCTCTCTCTCTCTCTCTCTCTCTCTCTCTCTCTCTCTCTCTCTCTGTCTGTGTGTGTGTCTGTGTCTGTCTTTCTCTGTGTGACCCCCCCTTCCCCCCACAGATCCTGAACTAGAGATAAGAGGGACATTAAAACATGTTTAATAGGGAGGATATGGTTGAAATGACCAGAGTAAAAAGATGACTGGAGGCAGCACTCCCGGTCTGGAGGGGTCGTTTAGTTGGCGCCAGGCCTGAATCCTCTGTCTCTCTCTCTCTCTCTCTCTCTCTCTCTCTCTCTCTCTTTCTCGTATATATTGCAGTTCTGATAAGCATGTCCTTGCTTTGCCCTTTATTGCTTTACTGTTTGCCGTATCACTCGCATATTTTACGCTGAGCATTGTTTAAACAGCATGTTAGGCAGCATGAGTGAAAGAAAGCATGATGACGCATAACAAGTGCGCATACACGTCGATAAAGTGTTTCGTCAGCAGGCAGAGCGGCCTGTTCTCTTTCTGTCTGTGTCTCGGGGAGGGGTGTGTGTGTGTGTGTGTGTGTGTGTGTGTGTGTGTGTGTGTGTGTTCTCCTGTGCACTGCAAACTCATTAGACCTTATCTTATGGCCTGGCTGATTGAATGACTGTTATTCTAAACCCCCCATGTCCACACACACACACACACACACACACACACACACACACACACACACACACACACACACACACACACACACTCACCCTCCTGTGCCACATCAGCAGAGCCAGGCACCGGACACCTTACTTTAATTGTGGACAGGAAATGGAGTGGTGCGTCCCTTGTGACCGCTGAAGCACTGAGCATTGTGGGAAAGTGAAGGGGGGTGGCATTGCTGTTTGAAACGTAGGATTGGGATGCAACGTATATGACAGTACAGATTATTTTCTTTGCACATTGTCATTCCTGTTATCGTGGAGACCTCAAATTTCCTCCGAGTGGAGGAGTCTGACGATGTATCCCTATTAGCCGTCCTCTAAAATTCCTTAGCTTAGGGGAAAACGGAAAGCGCAGCAAGGAAAGAAATTGCATAATTCTGTTCAAAATGTGAATAGAGGAATAAAACTGCATTTTAGCAGCTTCGCTTCTTTTCTTTTCTTTTCAATATTATAGTAAAATTGTCTGGAAGTGATCCTGAAATGAAAATTTACATCCGCCCGTTCCCACTCACAAATAAACAAGCACTCTTTCTACTCGAGAGCAGCGCGCCTGACTGTAAATCTGCGTAATGGAACTTGACAAGCCTGAGCCACTGCTTTCCCTTTTGCGAGGAAATTGAACGCAGCACTTGAATTGATTTTACATTTTCAGGCATCTTTGCTGTGTTTATTTTCTATTTATAGCTGCGGGTGAGGAGTCGGGTCGCGGTGATTGTAAGTGACACGCTGTTTCTCACTCAGCAGATCT
>JAKKZN010000029.1:3858402-3869878 GCA_033441825.1 Pangasius elongatus
TTTCTATTTATAGCTGCGGGTGAGGAGTCGGGTCGCGGTGATTGTAAGTGACACGCTGTTTCTCACTCAGCAGATCTCCATGGATGCGCCGTTTTATTTTACTGAGGAACAACTACACAACTTTTCTCATAATCGCATGACACAACATACCATGACTGTGAGCGCAAATAATCTGATCGTGTTCTGTAAAAAAAAAATGTCGTTGTATTCAGGCTGGCTTTGTGTGTGTCCTGGAATTCTATCTACGTGATGATTTATTTGTTAATGCACGTATTGCATGATTAAAATTTACCGTCTGCACATGGCTTGAACTGCTATAACCTCAGTGAACTAATACAAGGAGGTTATTGTGAGGTTTCTGACAAACATTCGATGAACGGTACTTTTTATGATTCTTCATAAATTATGTACTGTTTAATAAGAGTGTGTAAAAATGGGAGAATTGGTTTAAAAGCCATGTTGGGGACGGTTAAAGAGTGTGTCACTATGGGCCAGGAAATGGTTGTAAACGACTCTGTAGACTCCTATAGACTTGTTATTAGAGAGGGAATTTGTGGCATTAAAATTTTAAATGGTGTGTGTGTGTGTGTGTGTGTGTGTGTGTGTGTGTGTGTGTGTGTGTGTGTGTGCTGGCTATCTAGTGGACTCGTTTACTCCTCAGCAGCAGCTCAACTGTGAGAAATACCAACAAAGAACTGTTTAAACCTGTGTTTATCTGTCAGATAAAATGTCATCATTCAAATGCTATTCAAAGTTTTTGTAAAATTTACATATTTTAAGGCGGAAACCCTACTGTTTTAAAATCCCTATGTTTTAGAATCACGCATTTCCTAAATGCCTTGTACATTTATTCAGATCAATATCCCCTTAAAAATGACAGTAAATTAAGTATAACTCCCAAAAGTGATGTTCTGTGTCCGCAGTTCATTTCAAACAGACACTCAGCTGGCATTACAGTTACACTACATGTGATCCACAGCATTATGTTACACTCTATGCAGTGAGCAAATACAGTGAGGACGAAGCCATTTTGTGACTTAAAGGTTTTATTATTATTATTATTATTATTATGTAAGGAATAAAACACTATAGGGAAGTAATTAACAGTGGCGTGGTGTGACTTAGCCTACTGCTGTTGAAAATGAATAAAAACCTTCTGAAAAATCAGATTTGAGAATTTGAAAGTGCTAGGTTATATTTTAAAAAAGATCTATATTTCCCCCTGATCAGTTTGTAGTTTGTGAAACCCTCTATGGTTGATCACTCTATGGTCACCTCCTGAGCTTCAGGTAGGCTCTTTAATCCTGCCCACTTATTATTAACATTGATTTGTGTGTGTGTGTGTGTGTGTGTGGGAGAGAGCGAGTCACAGTCGCAGTCAGCTGGTTAATTAGGTACAGTGTGTGCATTTATTTATTTCAGAGACTCTGATTTAAGAGGACCTTTGTTTGCACACATCTTAGTGATGTGTGTGATTTATATGTGTGGGATGTATATGGACACATGAATACTCAATAATGCGTAGAATGTTACTGAGTGGAATATACACTTTGGCCTAGTTGGACTGTTTAATGTCGCTGTTTAAAGTGTGTATGGCAGAGAGAGGTTCATAACTTGGTCATGGTCAAACAGTGCATTCAGAGAAAGCGCTGTGGACTATTGGACTGTTAACTGAAGGCACAGTCCATGCATGTGCAGTAAAAATCTATATTATGCTTGTACCTTTATAAGCTGTATAATCTTTATTTTTAATTATAGTTTGATATTATCAGTATAGTGTTTCTTATGTGTTCTTTAGTTGGATCAGTTGGCTGTCATGTGTTTTAAAATCCCTTTGGACCTTTGCATGTTTTCGTCTGTTATCTTTGCAAATCTTCTTGCTTATCTCAGTTTCTTGTATAACTTATGCCAAGTGTTCATAGTACTTCTTGGATATACTATTGGGTGTGTAAAAGTTCCTGAAAGTCTGTGGAATATTGACATTTCAGTCTTTGTGGTCTAACAGGTTTTGGAAATGTTGGTTCAACAGGCGGGACGTACGATTCAGGCTATAAACTATTATGTGACCTTGAAAGCAAATTCTGTGTAAATGTGTCAGTATGTACATAAGCGGTGTTGAACTCTGAAATTGATATCATGTGAAACTTTTCACCCATAAAGAATTATTATATGTCGATATGCAAAAAGTGAGCAGCTTCGAAATGTTTAAATTGCTAGATAGCTTGATAAGCTGAGCTGTGAATGTGTGAGAGGAAAGGCCTTAAAGGCCAGCACAATCATATCAGTCTTATCAGCACAATCGTATCATACCTGTCTCGTATATCCTCTAGGCACAGATGGTGTGTTCAAACTGAGTTCATGCTTGGGAGAGTGAACACACAATGTGGTATAGGAATTGGGAAATATAGACACCTAGCATAAGCTTGCTAATTACTACACCTTACGATTATACATGCTGTTGTATACAGACAATGTGAAGGTGTAGCAACAATGGAAACAAGACAGAAATGTCCAGAATATCAACATTTACCTCAGATATGTTGGGAGGTTATTAAAAAAAACACCCCAAACTGCTACAATTAGAGTGACTTAGCACTGACTGCTAAGCAGACTTCCATGGGTGCTGCCATATTGCCATAGAAAAGACAAAATGTCATGTCATGTTTTGTTTTGACTAAGAAAGTGTCATGCCATGTAACGGCCCATTTATATGGCAAACACACAGCTCCTTTTGAACATATCCAACCACTTGTCCTTTCCCTATTGTTTTATGTGAAACATGCTAAACATTTATACACTTGCTACATTTTGGTGTCCTGATGAAGGTTGACATGTTTTTCTCGTTCACATTCCGCCTGGGTGTTTTGAATGTTCTTTATTTGAGGTCTGGGGAAAAGATGAATGCTTCAGGATGTGGATGTGTGTGTGTGTGTGTGTGTGTGTGTGTGTGTACTATCTCTGACATTTCTCATATGGAATTACTGCCTTCTTTTCTTTTATGTATTACTGAGACTTTAGGATAATTTGGCTCACGGTTCTTTAGTGACTGTGGTGATCCAAATAAAAGTATAAAATACGGTTGTGTGTGTTCGATCTTCTCAGGCTGGTCCTGCTGGAGCCATACAGCTGCTCAAACACACACTGTGGAGCACTTTGAAGCTCTAGCTGGCCTTCAGGGCACAGTGTGTTTTTCTGACCCACACACACACTCACACACATACACACTACTTCTGGCTTGTCCAAAAACCTGCACTCAGACAGCTGTGTGTCTCGCTGTGTGTTCTGGACGAGGCTGAACAGTATCATGTTACAGTTCGGGTTATTTTTCTGGCCTGGTGGTGGTGAGGGTTTGTGGAGCCGGTTGGGAGCTCGGTGTTCTCTTGGCCGTTGATGTACCACAAGCACTTTATCTCTTTCTCTGTCTCATTCCAGGCTAAGGGATCAAAGCTGATGTAAAACGGATTATAAAAATTTAAATGTTGTAATATATTGCTGCAAAAGCTTTGTAAATTGTTACAACCTGGAACCGAAATAACTTGACACAAAATGGCCCACAAGACGGAGGTCATGTAACACTTTAATTTCAGGCAGCCCGGCTCCTTTTAGCTGATTACATGATGTCTGATGGCAACTGACTGTACAAGAAAAGTGTATGCACGTCAATATTATGGGCTATTTTGTGACAGTACAAAATTTGGAAAAGTTCAGTGGGAGGGATTACATATGCAGCCCACTGTACATCACTGAGAAGAATACTGAGTAAGTTTATTAGTTATTTTTGTGTTTTGTCAGAAATTAATTCTATGAAATGAAGTCAAAAACTTTTCCAGCCGTTTTCCCCCAGACTCGCAGCTGCTCCAGAGCTGATGCGCAGGATTATGGAGTACAAAGGACACTGAAAGGACAGTTTACTACGCTACAATAACTTGTGGTTTGGTGCAGTGGTCTTGGTTGTAGGTCGTGACTGTATGTTTTGTTGCTAGTCTTTAGATTGCGTCATCATGTCACAGCGTTAGAGGGTGGGAATAAGATCGTTTGCATTTTCTTTATCCAACTTAACAGAAATTTGCTTAAAATTTCAGGCAAGCATTCGTGTACATGGAACATCAGCTGGACCACAACGTTGGTGTGTATGTTTGTGTTACTGTGCGTGTGTCTGTGTGGTGCGTTATGGAGCACTACTTTGTTCACTCTCAGCCATGAATGCCACTTTCGCCAGCTACTGGCTCTGCTGCCTGTCTTAACATGACCTATGTTGCCTCTGTGCTGCCTCTACCAGCACGACACACACACACTGCGATGAGATTTGCCTTGTAAATTATATCCAAAGCTTGTGTGTGTGCAGGCTGTTCTGCTGCTGCACATTCTCTTCGGCTCTAAATTTATAATTGGAGTGCTGGAGCGTGTATGTGTGTGTGACCGAGAAAGAGAGAGAGAGAGAGCTCAGCAAACACGGCACATTAAACAGACGTTGATTGATCCCTCATATGATTGTTTATTTTGTGGCTGCTGGCGGTGATGGATGGTGCTTTCGGTGTGTATGAAGGTGTGAGAAAGACGTTCTAGTGTTTATTGCTCTACACCTTCTGCCCGAGGACACGAGAAGGTGTGGATTATGCGTACCTTTTATTTACACAATATACCCAAAACTTTTTAGATTAAATACTGCAATTTCAGAAGTGTAACACCCTTTTTGCATTAGTTGAGTGTTTGTCGTGTAGACATGCTATTCCAGGACTTTCAGGAAGGTTTTTCTACTGCTTCTTGTCATCAAATTGAGTTTTTTGGGTTTAAACTACATGAAACTGCAGTAAACTGTTCTTTTAATATGCTGTAGCTTCCCAGCAAACATGGACGTCACCATTTTCTTAATCAAAGCCAAACATATATATTTTTTTTAAACTTTTGTTTTTTTGTTGTAGGAAAGTGTATTTCCTGTTCTCCAGAATATATGGTGGCTCTTATTGTATGGGAAAAGATGGTAGCACACTGTTTTTAATCCATCCTCGAATGCCGAATGCACGCACCGGTAGCTCGGCACAGCATCGTGTGAAGATAAGGCGAGGTCAGAGGTCGTCTGGGCCGGAAAGGCTGCCTTGTGCCCTTGAGGAAGGAGAGATAAAACAAAAAGATAAACTGAAATGAAAGATGAGGTCCATCACACACCCACTCACTCGCTTCCTCTTCATTCGGAGACCTGAATTGGGCTTTTTTTTTTTTTTGGCCTTCACTCTGTGAACATCTGTGCTGTGAGCTTTTGACTGATAGGTGTGTGTGTGTGTGTGTGTGTGTGTGTGTGTGTGTGTGTGTGTGTGGAGGGGAAAGACTGGATAAATGGAGGGAATGTAGTTTACACGTACAGATGGTTTTTGGTGCTACATTTAAATGCTATGTTTCTTTTTTCTGTGGTTTTCTCACCATTTCTCACCCCGTGTTTAAGTTAGATTTTGTCGAGTCAGTGATTTGTTGTGTCCAGTGTGTGTGAAGTTTTGGTAGCTTCCAAATTGCGTAGCCTTCTTGAAATTCTAATTTACAAACACTACCTTACCTTTATGATTGTTTTTATTTTTTTGGTTTAACAGAATTCTTTTATGAATAGTTAATGTTGCGTATTGAGTGTCCAGTCATGTTCCAGCTAGCGTCATGATCAGTTTTATGAACACCAGGCAATTTTTAATTTTGTGCTTTATTTAGAAACAATGAAGATCCTGCCAGTTGCATATTAAGCTCATATTCTGTAACCTGAGCCGAGCTGCCTTCAAGGCGAGGTTCTTAGGAATGCAGATGGGAAGCACAACTCCTGACAAATAATCAGTCCGAGGCATTTATCGCACTTGATCGTTTGGATTCAGCGCTTTACTATGTTATGCATAAAATTGTAAGAAATGCTTGATTTTGATTGGTCACTTCTCCCAGTGGTACACTGGTCCTGGAAATGAATTGTCTCCTGTCACTAGTGTGGACCTGGGGTCAATATGTGTCATGTCATCTGCTTGTACAGTGTTCAAGTCGGAGCTGGTGGTAATTACACGAAGCTGTTCGGATCAAGGTGTTGATCGTTTGTTGGCAGCGCAGGGTGTGTAGAGTTCAAGTGCACTGTCAGGCCTTGGCAGCACTTGGCTGTGTCTCAAATCACTCAGGTGCAAGAGAGAGAGTGAGAGAAAGGGAAGAGCTGTGTGTGGGATGAGCTGATGTGCTGATATTATCATTCCGCTTACTAGACATTCTGCATCCCTTTGGTCACAACTGAAACAACCAGTACAACCGGCAGAAATGAGGTTCCTCATGAGAGGTTGCTTCCTTCCTGTGATGAGATGAGCTCATCAGTCCAGGAGAGCTTCGAGGTAGAGCTGCTGCTCCTCTGAAACAAGATGAACTAGTTGATATAGTTTAGGCAACTGTTTGGCTCCCGCTAAATGGGACGGAGACCCTGGGGCATAACCGAGACCTGCTGGAAAGGTTATATCTCAGTTAGCTTGGGAACGTCTGGGAATCCCAATGGAGGAGCTGGCATCTGTGGCCAAAGATAGAGAGATCTGGGTTGACCTCTTCAGCTAGAAAAAGTGGAATGGATGAATGAATAATTGCTTAACATATTATCGTTTGTTTATGGCAGTACCATGGCATCTTACTAGAAATATAATTGTTAAAGTTTTCATGTTGTGGAACATTTAACCCTAATTGAACTACAGCAAGTATACCAGACTAGAATTTTGGGATTGCCTTCTCTGAGATTTGTTTGTCCGTCCAAAATAATCCTTAGACAGCTGTCCTTATGCTGCCATCCGAGTGCCAAAAAATGGTGCTTCTCTAAATAGCCTCCTCCTGAACGGGACACAGGAGGAGTGGTGATATTTTGAAGCTTCCCCGAGTGGGTTATATTGCGTGTTAAATGATTGGCACTCCAACCTATGCAAGTACAGATACTCAGCAATCTCAGCTTTAACTGTATAACTCGAGCTAGCTTCATCATCCGTAATTTAATAGGATCATCTGTGACTGAATGCTGCGCTATGCTAATTAGCTTGAACCAAACAGGATTTTCTGACGTCAACCCTCAGAGGTGAAAGCAGCCAGATAAAGCTCTGTATGCATCCTCTACAGTGATGGGGATGGACGGATAACCTTTGAGCCTCCCTTTATTTTAAAAATCCAACCTTTCAGGATGGTTGGAGGCGATAGGGGATTCAGGGATCCCAGTGGGATTCTTTCCCCCCATTCTATCCGTCTTTCTTTTCTTTTGCGAAATCGGCACCACTTTGTCATGTAAAAGGCCCTTTTCTTTAGCTGAGGTTGAAGGGGGCGAGGGGAGGGGGTCCGAAGAGAAGGGTAAATCCGGTGCGTCCTCATAATCAGTCTTGATTGACAGGCCTGCTGAGTGCTGAGGCTAAGCCCATCCCAGTGAGGTGGCTGGTGGAGGTGACCTTTGACCTCTGTGGCCACCTGCTTGCCCTGATTTCGGAGTCGATGAAATGAAGAATCTAAATTTCTTCATGTCTTTTAAATTGTAAAAACATTTTTCTACTAATAAACAGTTAGATGTTTGTTACGTTTATGGAAGGAGTCTCCAGTGTCAGCATTTTGTAACAGTAAGTTCTCCATAACAGGAGCATAACGCTGGCAGTCCTGGGATTGTCCTTCCAGTCACTAATAGCAAATGTTTGTTTCTCGTGAAACAGAAGTGCTTCCATTTTAACCAGTGTTAAAGTCAACACCAACTTTGCCATCTGCCAAAATGACTGTGTGAACAAACTTCAGTATTTTAATAGGTCTGTCATTATTTTACATCTAGTGATTACAGTGAAAGGATGAAGTTGGACGTGAGTGTGTGTAAGGGCCTGTGTATATGTAGTTTACAACTCCTGACTTCAGTACATATATGAAGCTGTGTGTGTGTGTGTGTGTGTGTGTGTGTGTGTGTCTCATGGCCCACATACGTTCCAGTTGACCCCTGGTGCTCTCAGTAAATGCTGGTCCATATGAATCTGAGTGAATAATGCAGAGTGTGTGTGTGTGTGTGTGTGTGTGTGTGTGTGTGTGTGTGTGTGTGTGTGTGTGTGTGTGGGGTGTACTCCACATCATTGTGTATATACAAACCACAAGAGCTTCACTGGAACTCTCGCTTATCTCCCTGAACCGCACAATGTCAAGCCATAAGGAGAGAATTTAATTATCTCATCCGTCAGGGACAGGATATGATTAAATCCACATGCGCGTGCACACACACATGCGCGCTCACACACACACACACACACACAATTTAATAACTCCTCTTTAACAGGTTAACCAAAGATGAGCGTATCTCATCCCTTCGTCCCCCCGCTGCTGCCTGCGCGCCATAAAATCATAAGCAGCACTTAAGCGTTTCATGTACAGGTCATTCAGCGATCGTTTGCGCCCATCCCCCACCCCTGGCTGCCGTACACTCGCACCGCGGTGTGAAGGAGCGCTGATCACGGCCTGAATAACCTTCTCATTAGCATTTAACCAGGGGGAGGTGATGTGTGAGATGATCCTGGGTAAATATTGGTAAGGCTAATCGAGTAATTAGTACATGAGTGGAGGGATATTTGAGCAGGATCATCATTGCATCAGTGTGTGTGTGTGTGTGTGCGCGTGTGTGTGAGGATGGTTATTCTCTAGCTGCAATGTTAGTGATGCAATGAGCACCAATAGAGAGTTTGTTTATTTTTGTACTGTTTTTGTTGCTGTACTGACTCGTTGTACTAACTCCTCTTTAGCTTGATGGTATTCTTTTCTCAGACACAAAGCAATTCTGTAGGTCACTCTGGATCCGGGTGTCTGCTGAATGATCAAAATGTAAATGTTATTTTATAATTTAGGAATTCCGATTCAGAATTTCCAGGGAAAACCAAAGAAAATACCGCTCTTTCGGTATCAGAATTCCTTGTCAGAAAGTCGTGATGGTCTCCTCCACCTCTGAGTTCAGCAGCATGGCCACTCCCACCATCAGCATCACTTCTTTTATTGAAATGGCAGATGTTCAAAAATCACTTCTCTACTTTAAATGAGTTTGTAGTAGCATTTACTTTAGATCAGTCAACATGGACACATTAGTGGGTTAAATCTATAACATTGTCTGTACAGGTCTCCGCTTTGAGTACATCATAAACTCATGAGCTCTGATGTTAGGTGGCTAGCTTGTGGCTAACCAAACGCACACTTTCTTGGAGGTGTTCCTTGATGTTTCTCACTTTCTAGCTTGAACCCACTGAGCTTAAAACTTCTCACTTCCCACTTTCAAGTTAAGGTGACTGCAGCAGTATTGTAGAAATGCTATAAATAATATTTGACTAGCATGTCTGTTGAAAATGCGTAAACAGTAGCACTTGGCTAAGACACAGAATATACATTTAAACACCAATAACAGTTGCGTTCTAATAATTCAACGGATGGCAGGAGTGTCAGTCATACAAAAAACACCTGTGTGTGTATGTGTATATATATATATATATATATATATATGCTGGAAATGACATGTTTTGTGACTGGTCAGTTTTTAAGGCAATTTAATTTTGAATTTGTTGTTTTTAAATATTTTTGGTATACAGTTTCCAGAGTGGTTGGTTGGTTGTTTGGAATGTACCTTCTTCATCAGGTGCACATCATGCATTTGATAAAGGGAAAAACCCTGTCTTATACACCAGGAAATACGGTAATTGCCACCTCGCCCCCTTCTCCGATGCCCGGGGCATGAAGCCTGGCCGTGTCACACTCCTCTTTGTTGTGTGATTGGCACGCGGGCCGGTGTGACGCGCAGTGCCAGGGCTCGTGGTTAATGATGCAGGTGAGTGAGCACGAAGCGAAAAGCTCGTTACTGCACTGACAGTTAAAGAAGCGCTCAAGCTGCCAAGGTGTCCAGCTCCAGCTGATGTATATTTATGAAGCTTGTTAGAGACTGAGAGGGAGGGAGGGAGGGAGAGAGAGGGAGGGACAGGGAGACAGAAATAAAGACAGACAGACAGAGAGAGACGGAGACAGCAGTCTGGTGGGCTGGTTCTCCAAAAACCCATCCGTGTTTTCTTTCGAAGGCCAAAATGCTGTCTGGTTTTGCCGGCTCTGTTTCTCCCTGTAGCACGTTCACTTCTTCTATTATCCCCCTTTAAGACTGGTCACATTTCCCTGCCAGTTTTGCTTCTCCGTCACTCAGCGTCAGTGTGAGACTAATGTGGCTGTGTGTGTGTGTGTGTGTGTGTGTGTGTGTGTGTGTGTGTGTGAGTGAGGGAGAGAGAGACCGCAGCAGAAGCTCTCAGTCTGCACCGTGGCTGTGTGTGTTTGGAGCCCAGCTGTTGGATCGCTCTGGCCAGCACGTGAGTCAGGAGTGTGGCCTGGCATAAACACCTCTCTTGCTCTGTGCAGTGTGGCTGTGCCAGCCCTCAGGAGGGCATCCCAGGACACCGGGGGTTTTGTTTGCCCTTGTGCAGCAGCGTATTTGCAGAGTAATGCCTCTCTCTCTCTCTCTCTCTCTCTCTCTCTCTCTCTCTCTCTCTCTCTCTCTCTCTCTCAATGTCGAACGCCAACCGTTCGGAAAATACTCAACCCCATACAGAGACCCTTGTACACCAACTCGCACTGTCTCACACTCGATTTCAAGTCAGGTTCCGTTAAGGAGAATTTAGTTTAGAAGGAATTGCTTTTGTTCAGTTCTGCTCAGTAATTTAGTTCAATTTAGTCATTTAGTTAAATTCTGCTTAATTCATAGTTCTTAGTTCAGTTCAGTTTTTCAGTGACATATTTCTGTTGTGTACAGTACAGAAAGCCATTTGCTGGTTTCTTGAACGTTTTTGAAAATTTGAAATCATTTTCTGGTTTGTTTAATAGAAGGAAGGGAACCTGAGCTAGTCACTGTAACATGCTGATCTTTTTCTCCCCCGAGTGTAAGCCGAGTAATCTCACACACAGTAAGCGTCATGAAGGGAGTCCAGCGCTCGTACGGCCTCTAGGTGTTGGTGAGCTGCCTGTGTGTGTGTGTGTGTGTGTGTGTGTGTGTGTTCAGTGAAGTGCGAGGCCTGTCGTGCTGCTCTGTGCTCCCGTGAGGCTCGACGCCTCCATGAATAATAATCTGTGCACCGGCGAGAGGCCGCACAGCCTGCCGCGCCATTCCCGAGCAATTCATTTCAATGAAGAGCAATGCCAGATTGATTTATCTCTGAAAGCACAGAGGGGAGAGAGAGCGAGAGCGTGAGACAGAGAACGAGTGATGGAGGAGTGGTACAATACTGTTGTACTCGGCGTTTCTTACCAGACACAGCACAGATTCAAACTTATATATATATATTTACACACTATATTGCCAAAAGTTTTGGGACGCCCCTCTAAATCATTGAATTCAGGTGTTCCGATCACTTCCATGGCCACAGGTGTAAGCACTTAGGCACGCAGACTGCTTCTACAAACATTTGTGAAAGAATGGGTCGCTCTCAGGAGCTCAGTGAATTCAAGCGTGGTACCGTGA
>JAKKZN010000029.1:3878537-3901037 GCA_033441825.1 Pangasius elongatus
GCTATGTCTTGGTGGGACGATCTGACAGATCTCCAGTTCTCCTTTCAGATCAGTCCAACACACACTGATGTCTTTATTTTTAAATTGTTAGGTCATTAACAACTGTTAGTACAAACCAGGCCCTTGCTCCTAACGCCGTTTCTTGCTCTCACTGTCTCATAAGCATTGCTGAAATTATGTTCGCTTTATTGAACATCTCTTTGCATGCTTAATAATTAGCCTTGTGTTAGCTGGATGTGACTTCATTTTACTCTTTACATCTTTCAGTGATGATCTGTGTGTACCAGGAGCACCAATCAGATGTTGGTAAATGGAGTCATCAGGTTGTGGCTTGCAGATTAAAAAAAGACTTATGTTCCTCGTCTTGTAGCTGCATTGAAACTGCTGTGGTAATGAAAGACACTTTGTACATGTAAGCAAGGTGGGAGACGTGTTGGCACGAACCAGGTGCCATATTGGATTCACCTTCTCTTGTGATGTGCGCATGTTGTCCGTGATCACACAACCACATGTTCTTGCTCATGGCTTCTGTGAAAAACGCTTCATACTGAGAATCTTTTATGATCGGTGTTGGGGTGCATAGAAAGGAAGTGCGTGCTTACAGATGGGATGTTGGCATCAGGATTCTGTTCCCTTTTAGAAAGAATGCGTCACTGTGTTTCTGTGCTTTAAAATAAACAGAAAAAAATCAATAATTAAATATAAAGTCTACAGGAAAGCTGCCAGAAATGAAGTCATTAGAATAGCTGTCATATTTGGTATTAGATGGAAGGGTGATTCAGTACATGTACAATATCTGTGGATGCTTTTTAAACCCAACTCTTCTTGAATGTTAACTAATGAATTATGTTTGTTTGCAGGACGACAGCGATGGGATCCCCTGGTCGGAAGAGCAAGTGGTGCGGAAGGTCCTCTATCTCTCCCTGAAGGAGTTTAAGAGTGCGCAGAAACGGCAGCTCTGTGACGGCCTCAGCGATGGAGCCAAAGGCCCAAATGGTGAAATCACATTTCTGTCCAATCTCTCTGCTATTATCCAACTCTTAAGTTCAGACTCCCAATACGATCATCATTTCAATAGTAAGAACTTACACACGTACTTGTATTGTGGACGCCCTGCAAACATTAGTGTAATTGTTCAGTGTGTGAGGAGAGGTTTATTTAGCATTTTTGCAAGGTGTCTCCAATGTCAGGGTTTTGTAACATTTAATTACTAGCGAGTAAACTACATTGCTGTTTATATAGTCCATATGCACATTCAACCTTTTTGTTATTGTGATTATTTTGCTGATCATGTGACTTGTTGTTAATTAAATACACACCGTGGTGTTAATGTGATGATGATGTGCTCACCAGTCAGCTCCACCAGTCAGCCACAACTAGGCAGAGTCATGTTAGAAGAGGATCAGTGTCAGATCTGATTTCCTCCTGCATCGCCGTAGGCTAAACCGCGGAAATATAATAACAGGGTTTCACCGAGATGTCCTCCCACTGCTCTCGCTACTGAGCACGAGTGTGTGTTTAAGAGGGGGCGTGGCTCAGTGGCAGGGCGCAGACAGTGATAGACAGGTGCTCCTGTTTTTGCGAGAGTGGAGAGGAGTGAGTGCAACGGTGGCTGTCACTCTTCATTTTCCTCTCAGTCACTGCCAGTCCTGCACTCGACCTGTAATCACCGCCTGTCTCTGTCCACTTCTCTTTGTCTTGCTCTGCCTCTCGGCTTGTCTCTGTCTCACTTCCCATGGCAGGCTGGTTCTACGCATTTTAGCAATTTTTGCGACTTTCTCAGATCTGTTCTTCTTCTTTAGAGAACTGTTTTTTCTCTTGTCCAATTTTCTCTTCCTGTTCCTCTTCCTCTTTCGGCAGAATGAATGCAGAACTGTCTCAGTCGGTCGGTTCCTTCTTTAGTGGCCAGAAGGTTGTGAGTTCAAATGCCAAGACTGCTAGAAATCCCATGAGGGATCCCTTGGCCCTTTACCCTCAACTGCTTATATTTCTGCTTGGAGTGGATTCTTCCTCAGTTGGTGAATAAAAATGCTACATCAAGTCACGCTAAAGCTAAAAGTTTTTTTTTCCTCTCATCTAGACAGCCATCATTTCAGAGCTTTACATTTCTGAGCTTCGTGGTCTGAGCAATGTGTTAAAACAATCTGAAGAACACCACAAATACAGCTTGTTCTTGTTCCAGTACAACTTTAAACTCCTCCTTTTTAGGCCACAGTGTTTTTAAAGATCATTCGAAGCAGCCATGTAGAAGAAAACATTTTTATGAACAAAACCGCTTGTTTTAATGAGCTCTTTTTAATCATTTATTTACTTGGTCTGTGGTTGTCAGAGAGCCGGTTTCTGCTTTTCCATGGTAAGGTGTGTGCAAGTAGGGCGGTGTAAGGATTGGCAGCGGTGACTCTGCTGTTAACGTGCTGCATTGATGTACATTCAGTCGCTTGAGCAAGCTCCTTGACCCTGAACTGCTCAGCTCTAAGCTTGGAATGCTTTGAATAAAAGTATCTGTTGAATGAATAAACGAAGATGTGCTCGGTTACCACTGTAAAGCCTGGATTACAATCAAGCTAAACATTTACACTTTTAAAAACAAATTTTGAAGGTTTCCCTTGTGGGGAATGATGTTGGCTCTCTGATAGTCTTGGGGGTTATATTCTAAACTTTTCAATCACTAGCACTAGCTCACGGCTGAGGACATGTATATCATGAAGACTTATGAGCTTGAAATTTCTATCCTTGCCCAGGAGACCCTTTTCCTCCGTAACTGGCTAACAATAATGGGTAATGTGGCAAGGCCCAAGTTTCCATCAAGCTTCCAGAACCTTCTGAAGTACTGAATGCTTCCTGAATGAATTACATAAATCCTTGACAATATGGGGGGTTTATTTTTGTGACTTAAAATTTATTCATTCATCCTCAGTAACTGCTTTGTCCTAGTTATGGATCGTGGTGGATCCGGAGCCTATCCCAGGAACACTGGGCATAAGGCAGGAATAAATCCTGGATTGGACTCCATCGCAGGCACCATGCATACAGAGTCACATCTAGGACCAGTCCACCATAGCCAATTCAGCTACTGACATGTTATTGGGAAGTGGGAGGAAACCGAAGAACCCAGAGGAAACTCGGATAAAACATGGGGAGAACATACAAAACTCCATACAGACAATAACCCGATCAAACCGGCGACCCTGGAACTGCACCAGTGTGTCATCATTACACGAAATGCATGATCGATTTGCAATTTTAGTATATGATTTAAAAAAAAAAAAAAAAATACACCATGGAGGTGATTTGAAGTTGTTCTTGTTTTTTGCCTTGTAGCATAAATGAGGTTAACAATAACATTTTTTAAGGTTTATTTATTAAACACATTAAAACACCCCGGATTGATTAAAGTGCTGTACCTTGAATAAAATGGTACAATAAATAAAATAGCATAAATATCAAACAATAAAACATTCAAATTAATAAAAAAAAAAAACACACAAATTAGCTGGATTTGTATTTTTGCACTTCACGATTTTTTTGGCACAAATTCGCCCTCTAAACTCTCGTAACCTTTTTTTTTTTTTTTTTTTTTTTGTTAAAGAAAATGGAAACATGGCAGAACTGTTCTTTGCTGGTCATCCCATGCCACTGATATAAAACAAACAGCAAGGTTTAGTACAATAGTTCCTGGTCTGCAGAAAAGTACCTGGTCTTGAGCCAGAAATAAAATGGAGGTTGGGTTTGAAAAGCAAATAAATCTGAATTGGTATAAATCTGAATTGGGCTGCCTGAAAGACTGTGGCTGATATGCCATGCTACAAATTTTTACTGTTCCGCTGTTTACAGTTATAACCACTCGCTCTCTCCACGCTGGCACTGTGCAGTCGGCTATAAAAGCAGCTGGTGCAAGCGCCGTTCTGAATGTAGGGCATGCACAAGTCTCTCCTTTGCTTTGCTCTGTCTTTAGTAGCCATTTTGGCTTGAGTGGTTCTGCTTCTCTGTGTCTTTAGTTGAAATGTTTTGTCCCCGGAGAGCGGAGAGCCGCTCCGGCCGGTTTGAAGTGCAGCCGTGGTGGTCCTGGCTTTTTACGGCCTTTCATGGATGTTTTACAGAAAAGCTTAATTTGATCGCTCTCTTTGACTTGTTTGTTTAAAGGCTGACTGATGATTTGAAAAAGGATTCGGGGAGGGGGGGTGGGTACGGGGGAAGTTTGGGTTAACTGAAGCGAACGCTAATCTCTTAGAAAAACACGTCGGGTTGAGTGGTGATGACAAAATAAAGCCACTTGGACATATGACTCATATCCTAGTGTGCAGTTTGGAGTGTTTGGAGTTCCAACATATTTCACACAAAAGTGGGTCGGATGATTTGTCTGTTCGCTGAACGTAAGCAAAATCCGACATAAAAAAAAAAAATATGAGCGCTGTGACACTGAAAATGATGCAGACTGAAAATGACACTGTTTCTTGGTAATGTAGATAGCGATAACATTATGAGGAGCAAAGCAGACTAAAGTTGACATTAAACAGTCGTGTGTGTGCGTGTGTGTGGCCTGTACAGACAATTGACACTCTTTAGCAGATGCTAAGCCAGATGCTATTATATAAAAGCCCACGGTGCTGACAGTCTTTAGCGTGTATGCGTGCGTGTGTGCGTGCAGGCACATGTGTGTCTGAAGCTTCAGAGACCCAACCTACCGCAGCGAGGTGTGTGTGTGAAGGCTCACAATGACACACTGCGGTTTTGCTCTCTTCCCAAACAGTCGGCTGCCTGGGCTTGCTTCATCCGCTCTCCTCTACAAACAGGTTCTCCATCAAGGCTGCCACTTAGAACAACCAACGCTGCCGTTCTGTCTCTCTTTCATCCTCTCCTCTGTTATTTATCTGCCATTTGCATTCTCGTGGCTTTTGCTTCCTGGTTCTGGTCGTAGTGCCGGTGCCATGTTGGTCGTGGACAGACCCGGTGTTTTACCATCTGTTGACTTGAATGCTGACGCTGTCGTTAAATCCGGCATCATCTTAAAAAAAAAAAAAAAAAGAATAAAACGAATATAAATAACATAACACAAAGAATAAATACATAAAAAATATAAGAAATTAATAAATGACATGAAAAGTTATAGTTACCGTTAAAACCTTATAATTGATTATGTTCCAACAATAGCACATCATGAAGTGTTTACTTCCTCATATTTCACATTTATATCATACTAACCATTTTCAGTTCATTATGGAATCTTGTGCTTTTAATCCATTTATATTTCGACTGTGAACTGTTTACAAAACAAGTTAGCTCCAGTCATCGCTTACATTCGTAGGTCTAAACAGTCGATCCCTCGCCAGGCTCTCTTTAGGCCAAAACAAAAATGCAGCTCGTCATATTATCGAGTCTACTCCTTAAGACTTTCTGTATCAGAAAAATTAAAGTTACTGCTTTACCTCTGTTACAAAGTTCTGACACTGGAGACTCCTTCCAAAAAGCCATCTTCTCCCCGAAAACCTCTACACACTTTTTTAAATCAGGTATACAAGTCCCTGTGTTAGTTGTTGCTATGATAAAGAAAGCTTATTAGAATGAGTGCATTAATATAAACCTGTCACTTGCCTTATAGTCCGTACTGTCGGAGCTGCTGCTGTTCAGCTCCTTCTGTGGGGCTGTAAGGGCAGTTATGTGACACACTCTGTCTCTTTCTCTGTGTGTGTGTGTAGGGTCTCTGTCGAGAGTCCAGCTCAATGGTTCTGGCTCTAAAGGAGGACACAAAGAGGACGACTCTCGCTCACAAAGCACGGACGGAGGGAGCGAGTGCTGGGAGGATGGACCGGCCAAAAAGAGGTGAAACGACTCAACACACTCGCATGCGCGCTCACACGGGCTAATGTAGCCCAAATCAGACTGTATTCTCATATCTCCTGCTTTTCTTGTCTGTCTTTCTCAAAGCGAGTCAAGTAGTGAGTGTGTTTGAATGGGGCAGAATGGGGAGTGTGTTACAGCTAAAGCATCGAGTCTATCTGCAGAACAAAGAGCAAAAGCGTGATTATCAGTGAGGTGATTAAATCAGTATCTCTACTATATAAAAGATACGGAGAATTAGAAAGTCTAAATCTAAATGAGAGGAAAAGCCGACAGTGAGAACTCAGATCCTCGCTGTGTGACCCATACATTCCTCCCATAATTCATTTCTTTCTTGGCGATCGGTTCTGATAGCCGTTTGGAGCTGCGCGCCGTGCTTATTAGCGAGATAATGATAACACGACTGCTTCCACAATAGAGTTGTCATTTGGGGGGATCAGAGGGCTTTATAATAAGCACTCATTCTTTGAAATTAATTTTCATTTCTTGTCACTTTTAATTAGTCTCTTTAAGCCATGCTTAGTATTTGTTTGAATTAATAATTAAAGAGGAAGGGAAATGAGATGTGTTCGTGTATAGTGTGCAATTAACTCTTTGCCATGTTTAATTTTTTCGTAGAACGAATGCGCCAAGCCACTTAAAGGAGTGAAAGCAATTGGCTTTTCTTAATACCCACAGGCAAATAAACAAGCACCTGAGGTGTAGTGTACCTTTTTAAAAATAATAATAATAAAATAAATTTTGAAATAGGGGGTAAGAATTGTTACTCATTTGGTGATGCAGTGTCTATTCATTTTAATTTTTTTATTTTTTTTTTAAACTCAGTTGACTTTGATTTCTTTCAAGCTTTACAGTGTGCCTTTTCAGTGATATGTGTGGTATCATGCTGTAAAACCAGGATAATGAAGCTGAGCGCCTGAAACAGCCCAGTGACAAATCCCCAGCTCTGAATTGCTCATGCTCAGTAACGTAGTAAAACAAGATGCTGACTTATGAAGATTTTTTTAATGGGTGTGTTTGCAGATGACTCCCATTCTGATGCTCTCATTCAGCATGTAAGTGTGTGTGTACAGCCAGCTATGGACAAATGAGAAATTAATTATCTAGCCCATCAGGCAAATGAAAGCTCCAATGTACTGCCCAGTATCATGTTTTGGTTGTCTAGACTAATGTAATTTAATCCCAAACTGGTTATCCAGTTAAATCCATTTATGTCAAATAATGAAAATCAGTCAGTATACTAACCAGTCAATACTTCCTGGTTAGAGGAATCCTGGTTTATTTTCTCCCAGCATGCATTTAGCAGAGTTGTATGCCAGTTTTGCAGTAGGCTATTCTGTATTGGTCACCATTTCCTCGTCGCTGCATGTTACTGATTCAGAAAAATTGGCCATCTGTAAAATTACTTTATTCTGTTAGTGGGAAAAAAAAGTTTCTATTGGTGACTAGAATGCATCTTCAGTTGACACTCAGGGTAGTGCACTAGGTGGAGAGCGCCATGCATTAGTAATGTGTTGCTCCACCCTGAAATGTATGAAACGACTTGAAAGTTGTTGACTTTGCGAAAGTCAATAAAGCCTTTTTTTTTGTTCTCTGGGCCCGTAAGTGATTTCTCAAAATCCTACTAGCCAGTTATTTATTACATCTAATTTATTACACCTTCTCCTAAATAAAATAAATTAAACTGAGGTCTGTGAGGTGTTGGGAGCTGCAGTGTTCAAGACAGGTCACGGAGTGTAAATATCCAAACAAACTGACCAGTGAACACATACTCTCAATTCATGTTAACCTTTGTCTGGAATGAAGCTACCTTGTCCAAAAGTGTATCCCTTTTCAAGGTTTATTCCTCATTTCCTTCATTCACACACCTGTCTTTACATTCTTTGTTCACTCTCGCTCGCCACAAGGTCAAGACTATTGAAAGACTAATGCTTGTCTACCAGGTCGTCTATATTAGTGTGATTCCCATGAAATCCAATGAAAGCTCAAATAAAGCAATATCTTTATATGCCTTTTTATGTACTTGTCCTTACTTGTTGTATAACGTAACTCACAAGCCCAGTGGAGCTTTAGTTATTCTAGCAAGAACTGCACTGGAGGTAGTACAAAGTTCTTAAAGATGTCCTTGCACCCTTCCTTGTCTCCAGGAACAGAAGGAGTGTTTCTTTGATCTGAGTTTGTGTACACTCAGGCACACTTATCTCAGAGGAAAGCCCATAGATGAAAAGAATTAGCCTCATGAAGCACCCATTCATCCAGGACATTCTGTATAACCACACACACACACACACACACACACACCCCAACACATGCAGCAAACACCCAGGCCCAGTGAAGTGCCAGCTCTCCCTCTGAAGAGGGCTGAATCAATCTCCAGAGGGCTGCATGGGAACAAAAGTACCAAAACCGAGACACCGAATCAAAGGCAGAGCTGGCCAAAACACACACACAACCATCCAGACTACAGCAGATGTCCAGTCTGGCCCCCTCCTGGAAATCCATTCACCACTGCACGCTGTGTGTGGGTGTGTTTCAGTCTCTCAGGTAACATGTACTTACTTGTGGGCATAAAGCAGAGCCAGTGTGTATGGTTTGTCTGGGCGAGGATCAGCGTGCAACACCTGCCTGCAGTCCTACCTGTCAATTAATACTGCATGGCAATCTTTAATCAGAGCTCTGCCCTCTAGACACCATCATTAAAACAGCGGTGAGAAAGAGAGACAGACGGAGAGGTGGGGAGAGGAAGAAAGACAGACAGAATGGGGGGGGGACTGAGCTGGGATTTAAATAAGCACAAAGAGAGTGGGCTGCCATCGCCACACTGTCAACAACAGTGGCTTTTTGCTCTTGAGTGCCTTTCTCTGCCTTTCATTAGAGTGGCAGCTCTGCTCAGCCCTAATGAGAGACCCGCTCACTTGGCGCTGTGTGCCCGTCTGTGCTTTACCACTTTTTTGTGGTCACCATGTGTTTGCTGCAGTTCTTCTTGGCTTGGCCATGTCCGATTGAGGAGGTGCCAGCGCCTCCTACACCTGGCTTGGGTGGAAAAACAGGAAAGGGAGGAAAGAGGGATGAGGAGAAGGGGAGTGGTGAGAGCACATCAAGGTCCAGGTGCCAGGGTGCCAGGTTGCAGGGAAAGGCCATGATGAGGCAGATGAGAGCAGAGCTGTGTTTGCTTTCCCAGGCTTCTAAGAGATGCAGATCTTGCAGAAACTTTAATTTGTGCCAAAGGCATAACTGACATTGGACTAAGGGCACACGTGGTACCCATCAGACTGGCAGGAACCCTGCGCCAAGGGCTTCTTTGGTTTGTCCTTGCTAGTTTGTTTGCCCACTTGAAATTCCCTCTCATGGTGAACATTACTGGTATGCTTGTTCGCTTGCGCTGTGTAGCTGGTGCCAAATTTTTTTCTAGTAGTTTGCCAATTTCAGCGCTCTCTTCACTCTGTGTCCCTCCTCCTCAATTCCGCAGTTGGTTTGTTTTTTTGTTGATTTCGATGCACCCATTCAAGCAGGCATGCAGCCATTGCCTATTTCTATGGCTACACAATGGCGCTATTGATTTTGCCATAAATCCCTTTGGTGTGACGAATGCTGCATGCCGATCAGTGCGTTGAACAGTGTCAGGAATCGATGCTGGCTACGAAGACAGCGATTAGGCATGATTGCTCACTCTCAGTGGAGTAATGACTTGTGCGTTTAGCATACAGTGGGTCTGTGTGTAGTGGAGAGTGGAGGGGGTTGGCAAGGGTTAGCGTGAGAAACTGAGATCCAGGTATGCTGTTTGATTCCACAATCCTGTTGAGTCTCTGCACAGGTACAGCTTTTTGGCTCCAGAGGATTGCTGAGTCACAGAGCAGGAATGTCCTTTGGTCGAGTGATTAACTGAAGTGTTTGTTCTCATGAGTCAATGCTGTGGTGCATATCTGATCTTTACTGGATATGGAGGGAGTGGAACAGGGTGCATCAAGATTGATATGCCATTGAAGCACTGAAGTGTTTTTAGGAGTTAATTTCAAAATGACTTTGGATGGTTGAAGACACACGGTCACTCACTTGTTGAGAAGAGGGTTGTTGAGCAGCAAAGATTAAAAAAAAAAGATTTAAAAAAGGATGAGCTTGCAGTGTAATTTGTTAGTTTTACCTCAAACCCTTTCTTTGCGAAGGCTTCGTTTAGTCACACCTACAGACGATACGGGTCTATATATATATATATATTCTTGTATCCTCTTTGTGTAAAAGGAATGGAATGTAGTTCCTTTGTTCAGTTCTGTCAGAACAAAATGTGACTCATTTGGTACATTACAAAAGTGTGATTCCTTAGGTCGTTAAAATTATTTCTTACTCTGTTTTGGTGGCAAGCAGTATCGCATACGAATTGTTCACTAGTCTACAGCAGTCCAAGATCTCTCCTGGCACCTCTCTGTTGTGCCGTTGTCCCGACATGCTTATGTTACACTCCCCAGGGCTTGGGAACATGGGGCAGCCTGGAGCTGGATCTTTGTCAGCTTGTGGAAGTTATTAGCTAGCTAGTGAATCCAGAGAGAGGCAAGGCCAAGACTGAAAGGCTTGAGTGGTTGCACCTGTCTGAGCTATGGTGTCTTGTTTCATCATTAAACCATGGCCTATAAACAGTGATAGACATCTTAAAAGGGGACAAGGGGATGGACACACAGACATTTATCGGCTTATTGGTCTCTCTTGCGCTTTATTTTTCTCCTGTTCTATCTACCTCCCTCTTTGTCATTCTCACAGCTCCAGGTACCTTTCCAACCGCAGTATTCACAAAATTTAAGTGAATGTTCCACAAAGTCAGCAAAACAGAATATGCATCTTTGTGTGTTCCCATCATCTACTGTTGTGCAAATATACAGAAGAGGGCACAACAAGATGATCTAATCAAGTCTGCTAGCCAAAAACACAGTTCTGGAGAGACTGGAACATGCACTCACTAGGTCATCGTTTATTTGAAAATATTAATTGTGTGTGAACCCAATTACATAAAGAATCGCATATGTTTGGAACAGCCATGCAGAAGTCTACAAACATTCCTTGCCTCTGACTTCATCTTGCCTACCACTTTCCTTCCATCATGCCCTCACACAGTGTGGGTGAGTTATTGTGGTCCATCATATTTTATAAATGCAGGCACAAAGGCATGGTGGTGGTAAGATTGACATAACATCTTGATCTTTCCTGAATAGGAATGTAGATAAAAGTAGCATTCAAAGCCATTACTGAATAGTTACTCAAGTGCTCCTTTGTCCTTCTCTTAGAACTCACGGATAAAGTAGTCTTACACACCTGTGTGTGACACCTGGGTGCTCAGTTTTGCTTGGCATCTGTGCCCTTTGTGCTCGCCCCACCAATGTCCTAGTATGTGGCAATAGGAGGGGGATGGGAAATAAGGGGTCAAAAAAATGGGGTCACCTCTAGTGGTCTCGCTTGCTCAGACAGACAGAAAAGCAATAAACACTTCAGCTCTGGCAGCTGTGTTTACATTAAGCATCCACAGCCGGGTTCTCCTTGGGGAATGGTGTTAAAGTCACACTTATTTATTTCCAAGCAGGAGGTCAGCCTTGCTTTCTGGCTTGTCTTTACTGCATCAACATGAAATGTCTGTCCTGGGTTCCTCTCAGCACCTTTTTTTCTGAAGTGTGTTTGATACAGGAATTGGCTCTTGGTTGGATTTGTGAAAGCAACATGAATCATAACTACTTGTATTCATGCATTTTAATAATTTTGTTCTGTTCTGTGTATTAGATAGATGCATTTTATCTCATATTGTCTTGGGGTTACTGACCCTCAAACCCCTATTCCCAGTCAGGGTTTTGGACCTTCATTATCCAGTACAGTGTCAGGCCTACTGACCCTGCTGGACCAGTTCACCATAGCTTGGGGTGATTTTGACACTCAAGACAGTAAGTGGATGTAGAGTAACCTACTTGACCCCATATTGAGTGTGGGTTATTGCTGCTGACCCTATGTAGTGTTAAGGTTTTGCACCTTCAAAGCATTGACCTCATACTGCATTGGGCTAGCTGACCTGATACAGTGCTCTGGGGTTTTTGGACTTTTGGACTTTAATGACCAAGTACAGTGTTAGCTTCTGGACCTTGCTGATCCGAAGGTTCCAGGTTGTAGGTTTTTGGACATTCCTGACCCTCTATAATGTAATCAGGATTCCCCAGTGGAGTTCTGGGTCTTCTCTGAACCAACCCCACCCCCACAACCCCTGAATTGAACTGCTCTGCACGCGCATTGCTGCCTGTGTTTTGCGCTCCTATGAGCCAGCTGCTCTATGCTGGCAGGAGCTGCACGGAGAGTTTATCATGAACATGTGGCCCATCTGGACCTGTTTAGCTTTAAGGGGAAAAAAAGAAGGAAAGAAGAGAAAAAGAAAAACAGAGAAAATGAGAGAGAGTTAGACTGAGAACATCAGCCAGTAGCCATGAACAAAATTTGTCGCGCTGTACACTTGAAGACATTGTTGTCTTTTTGCCAATTGAATTTGCAATTAACTGGGTATCATGTCAGGGTAAGTATAAATGAATCTCCTGTTTTCCATAGTGATAGCAAGCTGTATTAGGGACATGTCTTTCATGTGGTAGCATCATATTAACTATTCCCATCTGTATTTTAAAAAAGCTTCTTCTATATGAAGGCTTCTGTAACCTGTAACCTCATATTGGTTGGTTTGCTGATATGTGCTGTGAGGATTACAGATTCTTGGTCTATTCTTTTATGATCATTTAATTTCAGAAGCTTCTTTTCTGCATGTTTTGACCATGTTAATGACCAGGCTGACATGGAACAGGTGTGGAGTTTACCCCTTGTGTAGGACGCCACATATGGGTGCATGAGCCTTGTTAATGTCACTGTGGGAAAAAAAATGGAATGGGGGAAAAAAGCTAATGTTAACACTGAAACAAGAGGTTCAGCATTTCCCACAAAGAATTTAAGCCATTGCCAACCCTCCCTCTCTGAACCTCAAATAGCTTCACCCCCTAGGGTCGATCGGAGCCTGCCCTCTCTTCATCGCATCATCCATCTACTCGCTCCACTCATTCATCTCACTCTCCCTCCCTCCGAGGCTCACCCCTGCTCCTCTCGTCTGCTGCTGAGATTAGGAGCGACTCCTGCAGATAAGGAATGCTTTGATACCCTGGGGCAGGACTGGAAGGGTCACATTGTTTACTCACGGTGCCTAAGCCAAGCTTTTGTTTGCGAAAGCCCCCTTGTCCCTACCCCTATCTCATGCTCTTTTAGACGAGCGTTAACCTCTGCCGATGACGGACGAACACACTGGAGTACTCGTGGGTGTCCTCGGCCTGGAGTGCAAAGCTTCGGAGTGAGACTTTGAGGTCTCTCCAGGACCTGCTTATGACCCCTTTTATTGACCAGGGGGATCAGTAGGGTTTGTTTGTGTTCTGAATGGTGAGATCACCTTTAACCCATTTAAGTAGGAGCCAATAGAATGAAGCATTAACCTCCTGTAAGTAGCAATTTTAAAGCAAGACCAAAGTGTGTGCACGAACATGTGTTTCTTCATACACACATTCATGTATAAAAGCACGGGATTGTGCGTGTGTCAGCTAGTGATGTACACCAGTGCTTGCAGTGAATTAGCTTTGGGGAAAACCACAGATCACAGCAGCTGTTGCTTATAAAGCGAGGTAACGTGAAGGTTATGAAAGCATTTCTTCCCCCCTCCTATCCTGTGTTTTTTAGCCGAGCGAGTCCAGGCTGCGCTGCTGTAGTTTTCCGGCAGGGCCGAACTCCTGCTTTTCACTCCTGCTGCTACTCTCAGAGCTGATCAGTGATACAGAACAGCAACACGTGTAGAAACATCAGAGCGGCGGCAGCACTTTGAAGGCTGAGGTGAAGGAGATTAGACTGGGATGAATAGGGACATCCTGTGGTAATCCGCCCTCCATCACCTCCTCTTCAGGTGCTCACCCACCTCTCTCAATCTTTTCCCTTTCTGTATTTGTTCCTTTCTCTCATTGTCAGAATATACAACCACAAAGTTTCTTGTTCTTTACTTCAAATTCTTTCTCTCCCCCCTCCTCGTCTCTGTCTCTCTGGAATCTTGGCCAGCTGTACTGAACTCCAGAGAGCTCCATTAGCTCTCTAACCCCATATCTCAGTCTCCTGATGATAAGGTGTTACTCTTGCAGCAACACAAGATAGTGTGATGGCAAAAAAGTCATGAGCCAGGCATGTATAGACCCGCAGAGCACCTCTGTTTCCATTTTTCTGGTGTAGAAATGAGACCGAGCACTCCCTTGGCTCTCTTTCACCCATCACTCGTTTTTCTTTGCTGCCTTTCACCTAGCACTGTCATTCTCCTCTGCTCTCTTTAACCCAATGCTCTGCTTTTCCAGGACTGATTGGCACGGCGGGGTAAGGGGATCGGCGCCCTTCCCTCCCCCGTGATGATCTCAGCCTATTGTGGGTTTTTATCAATGTTGAATAATGCATGGCTCTGGCCTCCCATTAAACTCGCGCCATTGTGAGAGCCACTATCTGCCCCATTAAGGAGCACACAGGGCAGGAAGCTCAGTGGGGTTATTGGGTTTCAGGATCTTTTGCTCAGGATGGAAGGGAGTGAAAAGCTCCAGCGGAAGAGGGAAGTCTAGAGGAGCCAGTCGTTGGCTCCTTTAGTTCCGCTCCGGGACTGAGTGGGTGATAGAGGAGAGGAGTAGAGGATGTGGTCAAGAAGGAGTGCACCCTCCTCCTTTTTGTAGTCTGATTTATAACCATATTACCTCCCAGCAGTGCCAGAGCTCTGTCTTTGCAGCACTCCAGCAGCGTTCCCTGGCGGCTTTACATTGGTGCCGACTTGCCATCTGCTGACCGAGCGGTGAGAAAATGTGCACTCTGCTGATTCAGTTGAACTGATTCGTCCCTGTGTACACCATGGTTGAACAGTTTGTGATTCATGAGCTTTTTAAACACTGCCAGAAAAAAAAGTGCATGATTTAACTCTGTGCAAAGAATAATGGGTAAATAAGCAGTACTTCGACATGCTTCCTGCATTTTAGGCCCGTGTGGAGTCAGCTGTGCTAATCAGTCAGAATCATCCATGCTCTCCAGGCTCTTCATTTTTTAAACTGGCCAGCGGTGAAAGGTGTGCCCTCATACTGCTGCGTCTTCCAACCAAGCTGTGGTTTCTGTTTCTCAGTTTTTCTGAGGTTCAGTTTGAAGCCAGTGGGGTTTCTTGTTCCATCTGCTTCTAATGCAGTCTGCTTGCTCAGAGTTTGAGTCCCGCAGATGTGGTCGGAGGTCAGAGTGGGACGTCTTGGGGATATCCCTCCTCCTGTGACTTCTCTGCAGGTGCTTGCTTGCCTGTTTCTCTATTTCTGTATATCTCCCAGTCTATCTGTTTTGCTGACTGCACGGGTACCACATGATATCTATTCACTGCATCACTGTGATTACCACAACAATAATTTGACCACATTTGACCTGTTTCCTTGACTTATAAACACAACTATAACCATTACACTCCAACAATAAATATCTTAGAATGAAGGCAAACGTGGGAAGCTGTGATTATTGCAGTTCTTGCTTTTTTATGTACAGTAAGAAGTAATTCCAGTTGCTTGCATTGTATTTTTGTGAGATCAGATACTGGTACTGTGTAACCACAAATTCTTGTTGCATAAAGAGTATGAACCTTTTGACTGAAGAATTACAAAAATACACGTTTTACGTAAAACTTTATTGACTTCCCCAACAGCTACACTCAGACCTCCTTACAAGTGAGTTTTGAGTAAAACTAAAGCTTTTTTTTTTTTTTAGTACAAGAAAATGTCAGTTTTATGCCCTTGGTCTCTGTGGAAAAAATTGCAGACACTGTTCATAGAAATTATATCGAAAGACTCAAACCAGTGAAACTCAACCAAATACAGTGCGGGATTCTGTCATAGTGGACCATCACTGTTGCGACTTTAACTAGGTTTTATTTTATTTAACAGCTTTGTTCTGTCTTGTTCGCTTTAAAGCTTGGTTCCTTTGATGTCCCTTGAAAAATTGCATCCATTGTACCTTTTGCTTCTTCAACACGGACCTTAAATTAGATTTTAAACCTTCGTGAATTGCAGTCTTAAATGGTGTTGAGATTGGTAATATTTTATTAAGGCGCTTGGCCTCTGGCCCGGGCTTGTGGGGATGATTTGTTTTGAAGTGTTTATATGTGTGTGTTGGCTTGCACTTCAGTTCAGCTCAGTTTCCCCAAAATGTCTCTGACATTGTGATGAACTGTCAGTCGGCGTGTAATCTCTTGTGAAAAATAGCTGCTGGCTTTGTCCCCAGGGAAGATTTCTCTTCTCTCTCTGCCATTTGTCCACATTCCAGTGTCTGTCAACAGCCCAGAATTCTTCACTTATCCAACCTGCACAGCTGTGAGCCCCCCCTCTCTTTCTCTCTCTCTCTCTCTCTCTCTGTCTAGTGTCGTCTCTATAACAAGGCAGCCGAGCGTATGAAGCAAGGCCTCCATTATCAACTGGATGGAGTCTCAGGCTTGTGGGCTGTGTGTGGTTTCAGTCGTCTCTTGCAGAATTCCCGAGCATGTTTTGACTTTAATTTGTGTTGGTCAACGCCGAGCCTGAGGCTCACGACACCCTGCTGTGTTTGGGTGCTCCGCCTAGAGCGGTGTGCGAGTGGATTTTTCACAGTAAAAGCAATAGTCGGGAGGATTTTGGCATCCGGCAAGTGATAGAGGAAGGAATAAATCTATAGAGCTGTGTGTGTGTGTGTGTGTGTGGCAGTACAGCTTGTTCAGGGATGCCACTTTATAAATGAAGCCATGCAAAACCCTGGGTGTTTGTCTTCACAGAATTCTCTCTCTCTTTCTCTCTCTCTGTCTGTCTCTTTGTCTGTCTGTCCATTCATTTGTGACTTGGTTCAGTTTGTGGGGCTTTTTATTGATTACGGTTGCCAGAGGAAAGATATATTGTAATCACATAAATGAACAAACAGTTACATAACTAAACATGCATAATATAAATATAAATAATATCCTTGTAATTTTGGATAGTAAATGACAATAACCTAATATAAAATAAAATAAAGTGTGATCAATATACAGATTTATAATGTACTATGTACACGGTATATACAAATTCACACTTATTTGAATGTATAAATTAGTATTTATGTAAGGAATAAAGCACAACGGGGCGTGCTGTGATAGGAAAATAATTGACGAAGGGGTGCTGTGAAGCGGAGTTACTGTTACCCCCTCGAGGTTGATTACTTTCCTGTGATAGCATGTCATGAAGTATTTTATTGCTCTTATACCAGAGCAATTTTCCAAAGCTAATGTGTTTTTTTTTTTAATTATTATTTTTAAAATTGTAGCTAATTTTTTTAGTCTTTTTTTTATTATTATTATTTATTAAGGAATGACACGCTAGTTTTTATCCATTTATACTTACGTTGTGGAACATCTGTGAATCAAGTTTTACCACTTATGTTATAGCAGCTAAAAATAGTCATTCACTCTCTTGCCTTTATTTTTTTTTTCTCCCCCAAGAAACCGTAAAGCCGGTAAACGTAGGAACAGCATTACCTCTTAATTAAAAAGCTCTCACACTGGAGGCTCCTTCCAAAAAGGTCAATTTCTGCTTACTGAATAAACGATTGCGTGTTTATAACCTGTACATGTGGAGTTACTCCCTCTGTAAATAAGTTACATTACTATAGAAATGATAGCATATTAAAACAAGTACATTATTATAAACATTAAAGCTAGAGCTGCTGTCAGAGCTGCTGTTATAGATAATTAATCAACACCTAACTAATCAGAATAAAGAATTCAGTAGTACTGTGTTATAAGGTGGTGTGTTGTATAACAGAATATCTAATAACTACGAGTATTTATCCAGACATGCACTTCTTTGATGTATCACCAGTAGTTCCTCCTTCCCGTCCCCCTTTCCATCATATTCTCCATTAGTGATCACAGATTCTGTCCCTCTGTCTCGGGCTCTTACTTCACCTCTCTCCATTTTCTGTTATTTACTGTCATTTAGTCGTACAGTCGCTCATCAAAGCCTAGCCGCGTTTCGCAGAGAGCAGTAAGTGTATAGCGGCACATTCTTCTCATTTTCTGCCAGTGCAGGAAATGGCCTTTGCATATTTCATGCCGCTCTCTGATGTTCTAATATTCACACATCGATATTCCAGTTATTTATTTATTTATTTTTAAAGCTTTCTAGCGATGTGGCTCTCGGTACTGCCTCTCAAGCACGTCATGTGACTCTCTATGTTGTAAACGTGTAGGCTGGATTGGAACACCGGCGTTGTTCATTAACACGCAGTATGCGTCTGCACCGTCTGTCTAAACCAGGCAGAATCTTCCTCTCGGCATGTTCGTTTAACGATTCGCTCTTGAGAAACACGTTTTCCATCAGGAGTGAATCGATGCGATTTGATACAGCCCACGAACGCCCTGTGCTTCTGCAGGAAAAAATGCCGTCTTTTACTAAGATTTCATTCTGGTTAGGTGAAATCCTAACGCCTTCCTTCATGTGCGGACGCAGCAGGAGGAAGCAGCCTGAGAGGATTGATGCATCTGGTGAAAGAACAGCGCTAGTCAGAATTGATTAGCGACGCCGTCTCAGCCATGTCAAAGCTGTTGCGCTCGCTGAGAGATCGCACTAACAGGCGTCTGATTGAATGTGAGATTAATTTGTACAGCAGGAGATGATGTTTGATCTTTTCTCTTTTCCCTGCTTGTTCGGAGTGAAGCGTGCCTTAAGAGCCGAGGGCAGTGATCGACAGCGCAGTGATGAAATGGAGCTGAAATAAATACGTGCGCGCAAATGATGTGCTCCTGTTGTTACACGAGGCTGGCAAAATAGATACGGCACGAATACATCACCGTGTATATTGTCAGTGTATTTTTAACACGTTCCTGCAGTGGTGGGTCATATTTCACAAGGAGAAAGGAGAGAGAGAGTGAAACCGTGGCTGCAAAAAATAGATTTTAACGAGTTAGAGTCGATCAGATCATGTTGCTTAACTATTAGGATGCAAATGTATGAAGATGATATTCTGTCATTGGAGGCTGTAGTGGGTTTAGTGGCTGACTGTCATCCGTGTCGCTTCTGCTGACCTTTTCACCACCTTCTGTTCCCCTGCTGTAAAATTGTTTTAAATAAAATGACTGATCTGATCTTTTCCAGAGTCACAGCGGCGTTGTTATGGTAGCTAGACAGAGAGTTGAGCTGTATAGTGAATACTCTGCGCTGTGTATTGCGGGAGTTGTTAATTACGACAATTTCTTTTTGTCATTAATTTCATTCAGTTTAAAAAAAAATAATAATAATAATCCAAATTCAGATTTCTGCCTTTTTTGCCCAAGTACTGAATCTATAAGTGTGCTGGCTGTCTTGGTTTGACTATTTATTTATTTTTTTAATGTCAACTTGGTGTGTTCGTGCCCTTGAAAGCCAGTTTTCTGCTCACGTTTATAACCTGGGAATGTTTTAGCACTCGGTAATGAAACGTCACTGAGGTTTATTCACACTGAAGCGGCTTTCATTCCATTTTTACGAGCAGTACGGGAGTGAGAGCAGCACAAAGCAAGCAAGGAGCATGGGAAACGAATGATTTCTAAACTTGAAGCAAATATCATTAGGCAGTGACCGATCAGATCGTTTGTTTTGTGTGTTATTGAAGTCATCATGAGTGATGCCCATGACCAATGTTGACAGCTTGACTGTCTTTTTTAAAATTTATTTCATATTTAACTAAAAAATATGCATATGTAATGCAACATACACAGATTTGGAGTATAATTACATTTAAGAAACACAAAAAAGATGTGTGATCATTTCAGTATAGCCAAATCCTGGCGAAGGAAACGTGTCACTTCACTGCAGTGTGAATGCATTTTCCTGAGAAATCTAGTTCACGCACTATATATACGCACACACACACACACACACACACACGATGCAAATTCTTTTCTTTATGCATAAAACTAGACTCTGGTTAGCATTTCCATATGAAATGACATCTAGAGAGTTCTAGAAAAGCATGGCGTGTATGACGGCTCCTCATATTCGCCAGCGTGACCGGCGAGTTCCTAATCTAAAAAAAAAGGGAAAGGATAAAAGAGCAGAGGGTTCAGGAGAATCAAAGCTCCTAGCTTTTAAAAGTCTGCCTGCAATTTGATGCATCCTTTGTACTTCTTATCACTCGTCAGCTGCAGCAGACGCCTCGGCAGCGTTTAGCTGAGAAACTTAATTACATTTCAGGCCCGTGACACGAATCAGGATTCAGTAATTACGAGGTGGCCGGACGGCAGCTGGCAGGTGCTGCTCTGGAGCGGAGCGAGGGGGAAAAGCACAGCACCCTCGGCCCTTCTCTCCACTCTGACACTTTTTGGATAATAATTATACGGAGCGGCGCCGTGGCCCAGGCCATGCCAATCCCATCCAGATTGACTGAATTAGTTGCAGTGACAGTGAGAGCCAGAGTCACGCTTTGCCATTTCTGAGCGCAAATACTGCAGGAGGAATTTATAGCCCTCTGTAGCGTTATTCGAGACGCGCTGCTTAAGAGGGGGATTTGTTTTCATAATGTGGCCATAAAGACAGGGTGTATGTGTAATCCATATAGTCTCTCTCTCTCTCTCTCTCTCTCTCTCTCTCTCTCTCTCTCTCTTTGTTTTGGTAAATTCATTTCTCTTTAGGGAAGCTTTACCGACAAGACTATATCAAGGAAAATAGCACTTCAGGTATTTTTTAAAATTCCTTTTCGCAGCATGGACACTAGTTCTACATCAACAGAATTTGTGCTAAAATCTGCCAAAACAATATCCGGCCCATTCGAGGAGCTGTCTATCGCTCAGGGTGAAGGGGGTGTGGCCTCTGATACTGTCTGTTCCAATAAAGCAGGCGCCTTCCTCTGTGCCTGGGTGAATGTGACCGGGGCATGGCCTGGGTACCTGTCGCTCAAAGAAGGTATGGTCTCTGTTCCCCTCACTCAGTGAAGGAGGTGGAGCCTCTGTGCCTTTCAGCCTCAATGATGGAGGCCTGACTTTAGTGCATGTCACTCGGGGAAGGAGGTGGAGCCTCTGTGCCTTTCAGCCTCAATGATGGAGGCCTGACTTTAGTGCATGTCACTCGGGGAAGGAGGTGGAGCCTCTGTGCCTGTCAGCCTCAATGATGGAGGCCTGACTTTAGTGCATGTCACTCGGGGAAGGAGGTGGAGCCTCTGTGCCTGTCAGTCTTAGTGAAGGAGGTATGGCCTTTATGCAGGTCAGTGAAGGGGGTGTGGTATCTGTACATGTCAACCTCAGTGAATGAGTTGTGGCTTTTGTATCTATCTGTATCTATGTGTATCTATTTTTTTTCTTATTAAAATAAAATGTAGTATATATGCATCATGTATCTGATGTGCCAGCTTGTAGATCATCTCAAAGTCACTTCATCCTTTCCCCATACGGTGTGAGATTATAGCAATGATGAGGATCTTTGGTGTTTGATGCTACATATTTGTAGCGTCAGATGCACTTTGTTCTAAACACAGTTTTATTAAGTGTGTGTGTTTGTCTGTGTCAGACCCAGACTGCAGGCCCAGAGGAAATTTGCTCAGTCTCAGCCCAACTCTCCCAGCAGCACTCCGGTGAAGATGGCCGACCCGTCACTGCCCACACCAGCCACGCAGATCACCGATCTCTCCAGACGCAAGCCCAAGACCGAGGACTTCCTCACTTTCCTCTGCCTACGAGGTATTTTTTTTTAAATAATATCATATGTATTTTCCCTAACCTAATATAGAAATTAGGTTTTAAGGGTATTTATTTTCCTTCTACCATATATTCCTTCTCAGGATTTGGGATTTCAGTCCAGCTCTTTGCTCCTATCTTTCCTCTTCTTGTTCTTATCTTGACTCAGCCCCTCAGTGGCTCCTTGTTTGATTTTATTGCTGAGGTGTGAGATTTGACCCCGTGAGATGCTGAAAGATATTGGTGTAATCGAAGAAAAGCAGAGTGCAATCACGCAGCAAGCAAAGGCTTCTGGGAAACAAATACAAATAGGTCCATTAGTCAAATTAGGTATTGCTATTAACCCAGACTGGCCCTGTAAAGTGGGTTAAAAAGCAGTTCCAGAGCCACACAGGAAACAACAAAATTCCCCCTTAAGGGACAACACGCGCATACACTCTCTCTCTCTCTCTCTCTCTCTCTCTCTCTCTCTCTCTCTCTCACAAACACACACACGTATTCATGCAGATATACACAAGGATCCAGAGGCCCAGCCCATCCTTGCATGCTCATCACACTTCATCACATGGTCATAAAATTGACAGAGGGCCGTTTGGCAGCCCCTCTCTGTATCAAATGCATTTTCATAATGCACTTCTAAATGAGAGAGGCTTGGGCAGCACACACGCGCGCGCACACACACAATTTCAACCGATCTGTCTGTCAGCCCAGGAGGCTACGCTGGGGTGTTAGGGTGTGTGTGTGTGTGAATGTGTGTGCGCGCTGTATATACATAAACCTGTCTGCCTCTCAGTGTCTGTCTCTGTATTTTGGTCTCTGACCGTCTCTGTCAGCGTCTGGCTGTTTCTCTCTGTCTGTCAGTCATAGTAGAGTAAGCTGCTGTAATGGAGTCCAGGCTAAATTCTGTGAGGTCTGCT
>JAKKZN010000029.1:3902464-3920677 GCA_033441825.1 Pangasius elongatus
GTGTGTGTGTGTGTGTGTGTGTGTGTGTGTGTGTGTGTGTGTGTGTGTGTGTGTGTGTGTGTGTGTGTGATGTACCGATCAAGTTACTGCACTTTCCAGGAGGTCATTGTTAGTGATGTCTGTTCTGCTTTGTCGCTGCACACACACACACGCGCACGCACACACAGATAAAGCGATAAAGTGGCAGTGTGTTACATAACACGCAGCTGTAACTATAGGCCCTTTGAGTAAGCAGTGGATTCTGCTTCAAATCTAATGTAAATGTGTGTGTTTTTCTGAAAGGTCTGATGTATTTTTGAGTCGTGTGTGTGAGCGAGCTCAGCTGAGGAACAAAGATGGCCGATGTCAATTTAATTAGGCATGTTGACGTGTGCTGTTATACCTCAGACGTGTGTGTGTGTGTGTGTGTGTGTAGGCTGATTGAATTTGCCTGGCAAGTCCTCAGGCTCAGGGCAAACTGGGTTAATGGATTCGCAGACATTCAGGAATGTAAATTAGAGGAGATTTAATCCGTAATCCTGCCTCACTCTGCAGTGGAGATGATGGTATTAAAAGCTGCCCCCTCCCCTCCCCTCCCACCCCCGGTGTGACGGGAAGCTTGTGTGCACTTCACTCTCCGACATCTGTGGCCAAGACCTTTAACCCTGCCTGATAGAGGATCTGTTAGCCTGATGATCTCAGGTGTGTAATTGGCCCTTGGCGTACCGCTGTCCCGGGATTATTCATCTTTTATTTCGAATTATTTGTCGTTAGTTACTTCTGTTGAGCTACAATATATTTTCCAATCCGCACGTTTGAGGTTGATACACTTGGGATTGGTGAACTGGTTGGCTAACGAAGACTCCAAAATGTCCGCAAGTGTTCAAAAATGATATTTTCATATTACGTGTTTGTATTATATACATATACACTCACCGTCCACTTTATTAGGAACAGCTGCACAGTGCAGTTATCTAAATGCAGTTATCTAATCAGCCGTTCATGTGGTAGCAGCGCAGTGCAAAAACTCATGCAGAATGAAGAAAAAGTGTGATCTCTGTGATGTGATAATCGTGCTATGGATGTGTTACAAAAGGAGTGTCTTCTCCTGTGTACGATATTAACCCGCAGAGCTCGAAAATGACTTAACTCTGAGCTAAGTGAGAACTTGGAATTAGCTTTTTCGAGCTACAATGTGGGGGGAAAAGCGTGTTTTTTCTCTCATTAGCAGCAAGCTAGCCAGCTAACTGTATCGAGTGATTTAAAAGAAGGAAGTGCTGCTGTGTTAACTGCTCATGCTGTGAGCAGCCATGTTGATTTGACATCACTTGCTGAACTCGGGGTTGAGGAGACCTTCCCGAGTTCCCGAGTAGGAATTCAGACTTGAAGGGGAATTTTCTTTGCTCCGAAATACGGAAAATACTGAAAACAACCAAACCATAGTTTTTTTTTGTTTTGTTTTTGACAGAATTGCTGTTTATAAATCTGTATTAGCATAGTGTTTCAACAAATTTGGTTATTGGCTCCGTCATGTCTTTTATTTATTTTATTTTTTCCCCCCTAAAAACTCACTATCTCCAATAAGGACCGTATGTTTTGAACTCTAAAAGCTACTTCCAAGAGAAGGAAAGAAAAGGAAGAGAAAGGAAAATGTTTTTCGTCCACATGATCAGGATATTTAGTTAAACAATATACTTGACTTTGATTTGATTTTGTTGGAGGTGGTTAGTGTTTGATTCTTGCTTAATTCACATTTCTGAATTTTAAGAATATCCCCTAATGAAATGGGTTTCGTATGTAAAGAGCCTATTTATAGATCTGAGAGTTCAGATGAAGGGCAGGAGCAGATCTCATTCAGCACTCTTTAGTCTGTGAGGCATTTTAAAACCTTAGCTTAACCATAATTAAGCCACAGAATCCATCCTAACCGCTATTGAAGGCAGGAGCCAATCAGAGCACAGTGTTTTTCCGGGGCTTGTGCCGGATTGGCTGTCGTTTAGCTCCGTTCGCAAACCTCACTTGCTTATTCTTTATCCCATAAAAAGAACAAGGCCTATAAGTAGACAGTTTTGGTTGTAATTATGTCTGCGCATGGTTTAAAACTGACAATCGTAATGAACGCCTTCACCCTTAATTATGATTTGCGTCAGCTCGAGCACAATATGAAAGCGTGTGTAATTGGAGCTCGGGGAAAGGCCTGGCTTTTATTTTCCACTCCGTCTTGGAGATGACAGCACCACAGCCGGCGCCAGAGAGAGAGAGAGAGAGAGAGAGCGAACGAGCAAGCGAGGGTGCCACAAAATGGAGCGAGAGGCGCTCGTAAATCTGGCCACGATGACAGGAGGTGCTCTCGTGATCACAGGATGGAATTGTCCTGAGCTTGGGCACCGTGTCCCCTCGCGTGCCCTCGAGGCTTTGACCTCTCACCGCACTCGGAGAAGGAGCTCTGCGTAATAGCAGCCATTTCCTCAATTAGCTGAATCATTTGCTGCTGATTGCAAGTTTTGTTTGTTTGCTCTCTATTTGCTCGTCGTTTGAGGAATTAAGTCATTTGTAGAAGGTGAAAAGCTGATACAGATGTGCTCAGCTTTCGAGAGCCTGGTTGAGCCTATGTCTCTGTGTCTCTCTCACTCACACACACACGCACACACACTCACACACGCACGCACACAGAGCCTGAAGGAACAAGCTCTTGAGACGGAGTATTGTGTTGACTCAGAAGCTCAAAGCCTGCTATTAAATCTATAGAGGAAAAGTCGTATATCCTTAAGCACATTCCACACCTGCACGTCTCTCATTTTTTCCTCCTCCGATTCAGGCATTTAAAGTATCAGATAGTCGGCGAGTGAGTGTTTTATTCATCCGGAGTGATCTACTTACTGCCTCTGTAAGAGTGTCTCTGTGTGCAATTGATCTTTAAGTCCACTCTAACACCGACATATCGTTTGTAAAGATTCCAGAGACGTGACGCATCCTCCTGACTGAGGCCTGACTAACTTTGAACTTTTGTTCGGGGTAGTGTTAAGATCAGTTTAGTGAGGCTGAGATTAAGATCAGCGATACTCAGTGGCACTTTATCAGACTGTATTTTCTGCATTCTAATGCCATGTTTACGTCACGAGAAAACTTCCACCTTGAAAGTATTCATGCACTGTAGTTTAGTAGTGTTACTCCTACAGAGCTCTGTTTGTTAACTATTAGCACATCGCATCCTCATTCTTAACCGTGTAGAAGCAGATGGTTTAGTTTATCAGTTTGGGAAATTTAACCAAATCCAATGCTTCTAGCTCACTCTGTATTGGGCCGTACATAAGCTTTGCAATAAGATTTTATTTCCGTTGCCACACTGTTCCAAGTCAGTGGCCTCAGTTCTGGGTTTGGTCAGGAGAAAAAAAGGGTTTGTCAGAAAACTCCCAATACTCACTGACCTGAAGGACAAACATTTTTCCTCGTCAGAAAGTGGAAATCTTTGTTATTGGTTGAAGCTCACTTATTATTATGTTTGTTTTTTATCTATCTATCTATCTATCTATCTATCTATCTATCTATTTAGTTAGTTAGTTTCTATAATAGTTTTAGTTTACTTTATATTTTATTTAGGTTTTGTGTGGTTATTTTATTTTAGCTCATTAAAATTGTTGTTGTTGTTAATTATTTAATAAATTGTTTTTGTTGTCTTCTAGCAGTTTCCATGATATAATTATTACATGGGCCTAATTGTAATATTCCATTTTCGTTCTGATTTTGTTTTCATTCTGTTAAAAAAAAATAATAATAAAAAAAAGACCAAGTTAGCAAGCAGTGTACAATCAGCGTATTGTGTCTGGTTATGTCTGTCTGGAGTTTTTTTTTTTTTTTTTTTTAGTGTGTGTGTGTGTGTGTGTGTGTGTGTTTGTGTTAATCCCTCTAGCTCACTCTATATTGGACCATACATAAGCTTTACAATAAGCTCTTTGTTTCCTGTGACCCATAACCTTTAACCCCACAGACTTGACTCTGACCTCTGACCCTGGAGGTCATGCTGTGACACTGCACAATCTCACTCTAAGCTAACGTTCAAACAGCTGCACTCTTTATCGGCTCTGTTCGAAGGAACGGAACGGCGAGGTCGTGTTAGAGGTCTCGTTCAGGTTTGGCGTGCTGATGTTTGAAGAGAAGCATGCTCTGTGATCGTCCTGATCATCCACGAGAAGCTCTCAGACGCCGTGTTTATTTATTAATGTAGCTTCAGATCGGCTCAGTTTGTGATCTTGAGGAGGGAATAAGAGAAAATGAAGCTGTGTGTGTGTGTGTGTTAGTTACAGTACAGGATTTTCTGCACCATTGTCCTCAAGTTATTACACCAGCTGCTGCTGTACACAGCCTATAAATGAATATAGCTGGGTTATATGTGATGTGGACAATGAAGCAATGGATATATTCTTTAAGCGGATACAATCACTCCTCTGCAATTTCTAATCTGGGACATACAGTCACTTTATTGTTCCGTTCTGAGAATTTACTAAATCAGAAAATCTCCAAATTCTCCAAATGCCTGAAGGATTACTTTTATACGCACTTCCCTATTGTCTGAGTCAGTATCATGTGTTAGTTTTTAGGATGCAAGAATATTTAACACAAGAAGGCGGGGGACAGGAAATGTATTAGATAGACTGTAAATCTATGTGAAGATTTCTCACTGTTCCAACATTTGTGTGGTTTTAATTACTGTATTTGTTCAGTCATCAATACCTTCTGACCAGTCAGAATCGAGAATTCGACAGCCGCAGTCTTAGAGTTTGGACCCCTATTCTTTCTCCCACCAGAATTAGACATGCTCCATATAGAGTAATCAGGATCCTCCTCTCTCCCTTCAGCCCCTCCTTCTCCCTCATCCTGTGTCTCTTTAACTCATCTCTCGCTCTCCAATTAGCGGAGCAGATCCCAGGCCTGCCAGTCCATATGCTGGGAGAAATGTCTCATTCTCTCTGTAATTCAGTTAGTGCAGGGGCACTGCATTAAATCTGAAGCGGCCCTGAGATCTGCCTCGTGTTTTATTGCCTGTTTGTTATCCAAATGCACAGCGGCACACGAGAGAAATTAGTCGTAGCCCAGGCGCTCGGCATTTCTTTATTCGGGTCTGATGTTAGTGCGTATCCATGGTCTAATGTGAGACTGATGTTAGCCCATGTGTATGAAATGCTTTTGCTGTTTATGGGTCATTTAGGTGAGTCAGGTTTAAAATCTTTTAAAATGAAGTGTGCGCATGTCTGTGTTCACTTACAGCAGTCTACTCTCAGCACAGGGGAGCCTTTTAATGCAATAGAATGTGATAAAGATTCAATATTTTGATGATATCTGAAAAAGCCTTGAGGAGCAGGAGGCCACGCCTCTTTTTCTGTGACTGATAGACAGACGTCACGCCTCTCTTACTGGGAATAAAAGGTAGAATGGCCATGCCTCCTTCATTGGGACTGATAGGCATGCAGGCTAGTGACAAAGGAGATTAATTTAATAATGTTTCTAAAGCAAAAAAAAAAATTGTGTCCTTATAATTAAAAAAAAATGATGTGTGGTATCCGTTTGATTCGGGTGTAATGTTGAGGACAATTTTCTCAACCTTAGGTCTTTTAATCTTGTGTCTGAGCTAACAGTCTCTCTCTCTCTCTCTCTCTCTCTCTCTCTCTCTCTCTCTCTCTCGTTCTCGCTCTCGCTCTTGCTCTAGGCTCCCCGGCTTTACCCAGTAACATGGCCTACTTTGGCAGCTCTCAGGATGAGGACGAGCTGGAGGACGATGAGGAATGCGAGGAGGAGAAGCCGCCCAGCGTGGCATCCACATCGTGCCAGTCCACACCACGGAAAGGCAAACCGCCCGGCAGACTCAACGGACAGGGTGAGGCTAGAGCTCTGGGGCTCCAGAAATATGGACATTTGCTGTGTAGAAAGGTTCAGTTTGATGCCTCAGAACACTTCAGGCTCTTACAAACAACAATCAGGAAACAACTGAACCTGGGGCTCTAGTTCATAGTCCAAGAGATTTCAAATTTCGTCCACGATGATGATGGCTATAAAGATCCACTTCGTGCCAAAATAAAAATGATTTCACATTTCACCTGTTTGTTGGAAGGAATATTACAAGAACCTGAAATATTTCTGTTTGCTTTTGTTCCTGTTGTGCTGTAAAAATCATCATGCAATTACATTTCTGAGGAAGAAAACATTTGTTAAAATGTTTAAAAAAAACAAAACAAAAAAAACCACAAAGATCCCTAATGAGCCAGTGCCGTACATATGGTGTCACATTAATATGATCATGCAGTCAGCACTGAACAATGATTCTGGCCCTGTCACGGGTACCATTAGTTTTAGGCACCAAATCCATGCTGCTGGACTCTTTGGTACTTTAGTAATCTAAAAAGCACAGATCCAGCTGTAGTAATATCTGGAAAAAATATCTGTTGCAAAAAATATCTGTTGTGTTTTAACAGTATGGATGTAAAGGAAATATGTGTGTGTGTGTGTGTGTGTGTGTGTGTGTGTGTGTGTGTGTGTGAGCACTGGGGAACTCGCATGGGAGCACGGCGCGACGCTTCATCTCTCCTCTCCAATTATCACTTAGTGGGAAAAGCGGTAACAAGGTGTTTATGTATTCAGCCGACAGCTGTGCAGAGGGGCGCTGTAGGCCCTGCACACACTCCTGAGCACCTCCTACGCGCACACACACCTTCTTACGCATGCTGTCTCTTTGGCTCTCAGCCTCTGTTCTATATCTCTCTCACACCTGTGCGGCTTCTCGCTCTGCTCTCCCACCCTCAGCACTACACACTGGTGTGTGTGTGTGTGTGCGTGTGTGTGTAGTACATAGGCAGAGCCTGGTGACGCATCGGGAGTGTGTTAATGAAGCTCCATGTTAAGAACGTACCAGTGTGTCAGTAGTAATGAACGTTACGAGCTGACAGTTCTGTTTAATTGCACCTCTGCGTTATCAGTGGCAGATGCTTCACATTGTGAGGTGTGTTTAGTAGCAATAAAAGCAGCACTTAGTGGGAAAGGTGGTTAGCCTCTCGCTCACACTTTCACACACAACATACACAAGCGTCAGTACGTGTTACTGTCACTGTAGTAGGTGGCGTTCGATCCCCAGGCGATGCTGGTTTCTGCAGTCTAAGATGCTGCATTCTGATTGGCTGACAATTGTGCACTGATTCCTGCATCTATCAGGGACAAATAAAAAATATATAGGAAAATATATAGAGCTGCTGTTACAGAAAATTAATCAACACCTTCTGACTAATCAGAATCAAGCACTTAAAAGTTCTTAAGTTAAAAGCGTCAGTTAACACCCCCTCCCTTCTAGTTTCTGTGGTATCGTTATCCTAAAACCCTTTGCCTTGCAGCTACACACTGCACAATCATGACATTATTGTAGATTTCTAAATAAATAAACAAATGCATGAGCTTGGTCACTGTGCACTAGAGACGTGATGTGGATTGAAGGTTGCACAATCACACGGTATCATTGCTCCATATCAGATCCCATGTTGAACAATTGGCTGCTTCACAGCGTCTTTTAGTCATGGGATCGTGAATCATTTATCGAGATGGGTATTGTGTCGGCTCCGGAGGTGAGACACACACCTCTAGTGTGTAAGAACTTCTGCCATGTCTGAATGCGTAATAGCGAGTCGCACCGGGCGTCTGGCCAGTCAGTCACCTGATCTTCAGTTCCCGCTGAAACCATCTAAGGTTTCGAGTTCCCTCACTAGACTTCCACACTGGGGTCAGGCACGCGGCTGACGCTGGGCCGAGCTCGCTCCTGTGTAATTTTGTCTCCTGTTTCCTGCTCTTTATTTTCCCCATGTGCGCACAGCTCTGTTTCTTCACTATTGATTGCTACATCAAGTCTAATTCCACTCACTTGCTCAATATATCAGATCCTCATCCGCTGCTCTCGTCTTCTCCTTTTCTCGTCTTCTCTCGCTCTCCCGAGGTCTGTGTCAAGCTTGACACTTTACGATGGCACACATCGAAGCAACGTGTGTGTATATATGTGTGTGTGTGTCTGTGTTTAAGACTCCAGTGCTTAGCTTTCACGCTCTGTACTTCAGTAACCTAGCGGCGTGTTTACATTTCTAAATTAAACACTCTTTATTAATCCCAGGCCTCAGTAGCTGCTCCAGACTCTCTCCTGTCCTTGGAATCAAACCGAGCTCTAGCTGGCTCTTTCCCAATGCAGTCAGGCCTGTTGGTACTAAAACCCCAGTAGAAAAAAAAAAAAAAGTTATCCTGCCATAAATAAAGAGAGCAGGCCAAATATGTGTTAATTAGCATCAGTCGGGTTTTATTTAAGGGCAGAGGGTGATGTAGAGTAAAGTAAATCAGTATGATGATGAGAGGAATGGTTGGACTTGAGAGCTCATGATTAAGTTTGTAGTAGCCTTAAATCTCATCCATTTGTCTTGGCAGGTAGCTTTGTGTCCACTGACTCGGTGTACTGAGGCGTTTACAATAAGGAACATAGTTTGGACAGAGAGTGAAGAATGTGGTCTGCTAGTCCCCTGCAGCACCCCACTGTAACGTGGCTCCAATTTCCAAGTGAAGAACTTTATTATAGGCAACTCAAGAACTTTAGGCACATTTACACCATGTTGGTGTTTTTAGGAACTCAAGAACTTTAGGCACCTTTTTTTTTTTTTTTTTAGAAACTTCATGCCATACAAATGTCCACCACAGAAACCTCTTCAGGGTCTGAGAAACTTTAGGCACAGTGCCAGCACAGAAACCTTTCCAGGACCTCAAGAACTTTAGGCACTTTGCCAGTGCAAGATTCTTTTCAGGAACTCAGGAGCCTCATGCAATTTCTCATCACAGGAATCTTTTCAGCTCAGAAACTTGAGATGTATGGCCAGAACATGCACCTTTTCAGATACCTGGGAATCTCATATGCAGGTTTCCACCACAGAAACTTTTTCAGGAACTCAGGAGCTTTATGCAGTTTGCCAGAGCAGGAGAGCTTTTAAGGAACTCAGGAGCTTTATGCTAGTTTCCAGCACAGAAACCTCTTCAGGAACTCAAGAACTTTAGGTACATTTCCACCATATTAACGTATTTAGGAACTCAGAATCTTAAAGCAATTTGCCAATCCAGACACCTTTTATGGAACTCAGGAATGTCATGCAAGTTTCTACCACTAGAACCTTTTCAGGATATCTGCAACTAAGGAACATTTAGGTACTTTTCCACTGCAGAAACCAGGGTCAGAATTCAGAACCATTTCGTTCCTCAAAAGTGAGAGCATGTCCAGTGTAACCATAAAGCTGGTAAAGAAGGTTAAAGGTCTTGCAGAAGAAGCCAGTGTTTCCATGGCAGTCCTGGCCACCAGCAGAGAGCAGGAACCCCTGAGTCAGCACTGCCTAAAAGGAATAATAAATTACTTATTAACACACTCGTTGAACCGGAGTTGACTTTACTCTGAGATTGTATCCGAGAGTATTCTTTATATTGTGATATCCTGTATTTAGACGTCACTTGGTTGTGCTACAAATGGAGTAGAGTTGAGAAGTGACCTGCCCTTGCTCCCTTGTGTGTGCAGTTTTTAATGGCCACACTAAGCTGGTGAAGGAGCGGGAGAGCACGCTGAGGCCCAAAGTCAGAGAGTCGTCAGCGGGGAAGGAGCGCTCGGAGAGGGTGGAGGAGTGGAGAGATGTCCCACAAGCCACCACAACCAGAACTCACACCTCCAATGGAGTCGGCATTAAAGGAACCACAGAGGAACTACGCAAGCAGGTGAGATTTCATTCTTCTCTTCCTCTCCTATCCTCTTTTCTTCTCTTCTCTTCTCTTCTTATATCCTCTTCTCTCCTGCCCTGTCCTCCTTTCTTCTCTTCTCTCTTTTCATCCCCCTTTTTTTAATTCCCTACCCTATTGTCTTCCCTTATCCTTTTTCCTCCTCTCCTGCCCTGTCCTCCTTTCTTCTTCTCGTCTCTCTCCTCTCGTCTCTTCTCCTCAGAGAGGAAACATGACTGCGCGGCACCGTCAGGCCTCAGGCTGTGTTTAAGGGCTTCATTAAAAGGAACGAGTCTTGCTGATCAGGAAAGCGCAGAGACAAGATCGTCCAGCTTATCATCCTTTGTTCCATCCTCTGCCTCTCACTCTCTTCTGTCAGATGCTGCTGTAATATAATTGACTCTTATTCATTCTGAAGGATTAACATTTAGCAGTTCATGGGTGGATTTTTAATTTGCCAGTTGACCCAGTCGACTCGCTTGCTTACGACTGACAGGAAATGGACATCTATTACCTTCACATTGATTCATTCTTATATAACATGAAGACAGCAGAAAGTGCAGTCATAGAATAAGCACAGGAATTGTAGTGTTTGAAGGGGTTAGGTTAAATGGATGGATATATGAGGTGTGTGTGTGTGTGTGTGAGTGAGAGAGAGAGAGAGAGAGAGAGAGAGAGCAGCAGTTAGAGGGTTAATTTAGTTCACTTCCTATGAGCTGCAGCTCTGCAGATGCACTCTGTCAAATCTTCCTGCCATTTTACTGCTGGTCTATAGCAACACATGATGTCATTTGGTCACACACTCACACTCACACACTCACACTCTTACACACTTAAGCTCATGTGGAGCCAGAGCCCACTTCAGAGAGCTGCACTTATCAAAACCTCTCCCTCTCTCTCTCTCTCTCGCTCTCTCTCTCTCTCAGATGTTTCCCCATCTTTTTTCCCTTGGCTCAGCTGTTTAACAAGTCTATCCTCACACCTTCTATCAATCTTAGTACTGTTACGTATTCCCCTTTGCTCTCTCTCTCTCTCCTTTTTTTTCTCCCTCCCTCTCTCCATTCTGCTCCCTATATCTCTATCTGTTTCTATCTCCCTCCCACCTTCACTCGTTCCAGTCTTCTCGCTCTCCTGGCTGTTTTGCTTGGCTGGGCACAGTCTGGTGACAGGCAGTGCTGCTGTGGTGGCTTCTCTCTCTCTTGCTCGCTTGCTCACTCGCTCTACTCCCCCTTCCTTTGCCGTCTCTTCAGGCAGACTAAACAATCCCAGACAGAGTGTGTTTGCTCTCACGTGCATGGCGCCTCAGGAGATCTGGGTAACGGAGTCTCTGAGCCCTCTAGTGGTCGCATCATTCACTACAGGTTAAAGTTAATCCCGGGGCACTGTACTCAAACACACACACACGCGAAGCATGAGAGGGAATGAACGCTAAGTGGGATTGGCATTGCGCACACACACACACACACACACACACACACACACACACACACACACACAGCTGCACTCTCGCAGCCTGCTGACTGTCAGTCTTGTTTTAAATGGAGGCCGGAGGATGGTGCTGTTTCAAAAGGAGCTTGGCACTTTAAATAGGCATGGCGGGTGGGTGGAAGAGGGTGGTGCTGCTTTTAATGGAAGATGAATGAGAGAGTGTGGTGGATGGTAAAGGTGGTGTTTCAGATAGAGGCCAGTGGTTGATTTTGTTTCAGTTGGAAGACAGAGTTGATAAGAGAGGGTGCAGTTTCAGATGGGGAAAAGAGGGTGGTGAGAACAGAGAGGGTGGTGCTGTTTTCAGTTATTAGATGGGAGGCAGGGGAAAAGGTGAAACATTTTTGGTGGAAGACAGGGTGTTTCTGGAGGCCTAAGAAGGTGGTGTTGTGTTAATGGCTAGAAATTGGTTTGAAGATGGTGGTGTTGTTTCAGACAGAAGACAGGGGGTGCTTGAGAGAAGCTAGTGCTGTGTCAAATGGAGAACAGAGGGTGGTGCTGCTTAATATGGTTAAAGAGTGGATGGAAAATGGTGGTTAGCAGAAATTGGTTGCACTTTTAGATGGAGGAGGGATGTTTCTGGAGGACTGAGAAGAAGGTGGTGGTGTCTCAATGGCGAGAGGGTTGGTGCTATTTTAGATAGAGGACTGGGAGTGGTTGAGGGAGGTGGTGCTGTTTTTCACTGGATTCCAGAGGGTGTTTTAGCAGAAGGTGGTGCCATGTGGCTTTTTTTTTTTTGGAGGACAGAGGGTGGTGCTGGTTCATGTGGATAAAGGGGGGATGGGAAATGGTGGTGCTGTTGCAAATTAAGTGTGGGTAGTGGTTAGGAGATGGTGTTGTGTTAGTGGCTAGAGAGTGGACTGGAGATGGCGGTGCAGTTCCAAATAGAGTGTGGATGGAGAGGGTGGTGCAGTTACACATAGAATACTGAGGGTGGTTTGGTGCTGTGCTGCGTGCTGTGTTGGAAAGTGGTGCTGTGTTAAACGGAGAACAGGGGGTGGTGCTGGTTCATATGGATAAAGGGAGGATGGGAAATGATGGTGCGGTTTCATATGTAGGACAGACGAAGAGTCATAACCGAATCACTTTACACCTGCTGTGCTACCTGCAGAGAGCATCAATCATCTGAGCCTCAGAGCTTTGTATAGAAATGGTCTAAATTCTCACTCTCCCTCCTCCAGTGCCCTTCTTCCTCCCCTCCCCTCTGCTTCTCCGTGTGTGACGAGGGCGGAGCGACAGAAGAAGGCGATCACGTTTCACTCCCCCTTATCTTTTAATAGCCTCTCCTTGTGTTTGGCTGTGCCTGATAGGAATACAATACAGGCCGTGTCGACTGGCTCAGAGCGCTGATAGATCGCCGAGGCTCAAGCACATTTCACTTAACATTACCTCCAGTGTGGAGCACACACACNCACACACACATCTACATCCACATGCGTGGGTACAAAGAAGCAGTATGCAGTGAAGGCTGACAATGCCTTGAAGTGTCTGCATGTTAGTGACCTCGAGCAGTCCAGCCACATCTCTTAAGTTTCAGTTGTAAACTTGTTTTTATTTCGTGGTGCTCTTGTGAAACAATGTCTGAGTCTGTAATAGAATACGTCGAATAAGCTGGAATAAAAGCGGCGGCCTGGTGAGAAGAGACGTCGCAGTCTAATATTCCCATAACTGTGCTTAACCCGTAAGAGTTTATGTGTAACTGAAGCGTCGTCTGCTGCAGCAGGAACCTGCGGGGGATTTCAGATCTGCTGAGGAACACCAGACTTTTATTTGAAGCATTTAGGCAGAATTACAGAGTTTAACGAGACCACTCCATATCAGACTGATTATAATGTGCTTTAGCTATAAACTATATTCCGGGAGTCATTTTACCACCAGTAGCTGGCACCGAGTGCCTTTCTCTCCATTAGTTCCTCCCTGTTTCTGTCTGTTCTCATTTTTCCTGTGTTAATTATGTCCTGCTGTAGTCGGGGTTTTGTTGTCAAGATGTGCATTGCATAATACAGATCAAGATATCTGACTGCGGGCTGCTAATGGAGCCACAAATCCCGAGAAGTGTCACCAATAGATTTGCGTTCATTTTCGCCAATTTTTTTTCTTTTGTGTGCGCCAGAAAGATAGTCTCTTTTCTGCAGAAGACATCTGATGTTTATCGATTTTGACTAGAAATAAGCCCAGTCTTAACACCTAAGTCCGTAATATACTGTTACCTGCAGTTACTAATGCACTTGTATATTAAGTCAGGCTACAATAGTGATTTTTCTTTTTTCCCCTAATCTAGCAAAAAAGTTGTTGTTATCTGACTTGTCTAATAATCGTTGCAGAAACTCTAGACTTATGGGTACATATATGGACTAATGTTAGTTACTCTTCCTAACTTTTAAAACAAAGAAATACATTTTTTGCACATGAAATATCTTGGGACAGCCAGTATGGTGGCTAAGTGGCTCCACATGAAGTCTCCAGCTTTCTTGGTCACTTCATTAAGTGTGTATTAAAGATGTAACCAAATACCAATACATTGTGCAGACTGAATAGACAATGTGTTATAAACAGACACAAATAGGAAACACAGTTTTTTGTGTTTTGTTTGGTCAGATAGGTTCAAAGGGCATGTGGTTGAGATCAAGGTCGCCATTGGGGACGGGATCCTGTGCGGCCCAATACAATCATACGAGCAGGAGGTTTTTATATGCATGGAACTGTCAGACTTCCAGTTCAGGCCACGCACACGCTTCATATTTAACAGAAATTTTGAGCACTAAACTGATACTGATAGTAGTGTCGTTACACCCCTACTGTGTATTTTTATGAATTAAAGCACATTTATTTCTTGTTCATGCTCAGAAGCTCTCTCAGCTCTATTCATATGATCAGTTGATTGTGACTGACAACTATATATCAGATGTTTCGACCGATTAATTTTCTCATTTTATTGTTCTCTGCAGGTCTCTAAAGTGAACGGCTTTTCGCAGCCATCTCCTGCAAACGTGGCCACTGCCAAAAAGTCGAAAGACTGCCGCCTACCCTCCAGAACTGTGAAGTACACGGCCACCGTGACCAAGGGCCACGTCACCTACACCAAAGCGAAAGGAGAACTGGTAAAGAAAGCCAAACTGAACCACAGCAAACATTCTGCTGCTGCTGCTGGCGGTAATCAGCATCCAGCCAGCAACGGGCATGGTGCCCAGCCCCCTCACTCAGGGAAAGCCCCAAGTGGCAATGCAAAAACCCGCAAACAGGTGCTGTTATCAAATGGGCTGCATGGCGCCCATGGGGGTGCCACTGTTCGCGTCAACGGGAGGATCAATGGACTACATACCTTCAAGGAGGAAGATTTGGAGGACGAAGGCCGACAAGGGCGGCATGGATTGCGCAATTCCAAACGCAGGATGGATACAGGACCAGAGGTTACGGAGCCAAGGTCCAAGGTCTTGTTCTCAGAGGCTAAAAAGCCTAAACTGGTGTCACTTCCAGTAGTGGAGACACGCAGCAAGAAGGTGCTAAACCAGGACAAGGCTTCAACCGCCCTTGCTAATGGGCACTGCATCACGGAAACAGCTGCCTCACCTACACCAAAAACAGGCCCCACCCCTGCTCCAGCCTCACCAGCTGCCCCAGGCTCCGCCCACCAGAGCCCGGCCAACCCGGAGCCGGCAAGGCAACGGCCCAAGCGTGCCTCAGCTGGGAGGCTGATGTTCATCCACAGAGCGCAGCAGAGGGCCAAGAGCTGGCACGCTAACTCTAATGCTAACACTACCTCATCCAGCAGGCCCTTGAGAGGGTCAGAGCCTCAGACCACACCTCAAAGGGTGGAGCGGGAGCGTGAGAGGGAAAAGGAGAGAGAAAAGGAGCGTGAGAGAAGCCGGGCAGGCCTGGCAGCGCTGCCTGAGGTTCCCATATTGAGGCCCAGCTCACGGGAGTTTCAGGATCCACTGGTGTACCTGGACACGGTGCGAGAATGTGCAGAAGCGAGTGGGCTGTGTCGAGTGGTCCCACCTCCTGACTGGCGTCCCGAGTGCAAGCTAAACGATGAGATGCGCTTCGTCACGCAGGTGCAGCGGGTGCACAAGCTCGGCCGCCGCTGGGGCCACAACGTCCAGAAACTCGCCTGCATCAAGAAACACCTCAAATCTCAGGGCATCAGCATGGAAGAGCCACCAGTTATCGGTGAGTTTTCACAAAAACTGACTTCTTAAATCGGTCAAAATAACCCGTCTGCTCCAAATGAAGAAGAACCAGGGCTTAATATTAACATGTATTAAGTTAAAACAGCGTTATTCCTCTGTACCACAGTAATGGTACACAATATAAGGACCATCCCAGGCTAATCACATGACTTTACCCCAGTAACAGCACATGTTAAGATACAAGACTGCTGTCAGCTCTTGTTAGGAAGCAGTAACTCACTTAAATTGCCTGTCTCTTTGGATTTGCCCGTGGCATGGCTGAGCGATTGTAGGCTCCAGAAAGCTGCCCCTAGACTTTCGTTCACCAACCACTGTGTGTTGTCAAGGGCTAGCAGGTTATATGGTTAGTACGTGGTGTTTACTGAGGCACTACAAATACAGCTGCAGTGTTGGAGGTGTTCCAGCTGAAGAATTAAACTGTAGGAAGTTGACCTGTATTCATGCTCCTGTTGAATATCATTTTTCAAGTTACATTTTAAGACATAAATAAAGATGGCTTGCTGTTCTATTATATTTAAAGAACTGGTAAAAAGGGTTGTAACCATGAACACCAGTTTTACCAATTATTAGGAAACCAGAAAGCCCTCTGTCCAGAAGACCTGGGCGAAAAATAGTTATAGCTTTACCCCGACTGTTACAAAGCACTGCCACTGGAGGCACCTTCCAAAAATGGAAGGGTTACTGCTCATATATGTTGTATGCAAGAATTTAAGTGTTAAGATGGAGTGTAAAGATGCTTCCAAGTTGCATCCTTCAGGTTTCTGTAGGTTTAATGTGTTTTCCTTGTTAAAGGAATTAATATCTGTTGCTCATGAATAAGCAATCACTCACACATAATGAATGTCTAGCAGCAGCAAGTCAAGGTGACCACTTTTAATCATGAAGATGTTTTGCAGCAGGAGCTTCATTAATTCTGCTGAGTACGGATCTACACTTAAAAAGGGTAAAACTGTGATGTAGGTGTTCAGTCAGGGGTTCATTTAAAAAAGCCTATTAGTAATAGAAGGTCAAGGAGATTGGACATGGTTGTTGGTATTATTATTAGAAGATCATGTAATCGATTCTAGGAATAAATGTCTTCAAGATTAAGCACTAGGCACACTTTTTCTCTATAATTAAAGAAGAAAAAGATTGGAAAAAACTGCAAGGTAGAAAAGGGGAAATCATTCATAGGTTGCTAGAGACTAAAGGGTTGAACCCTTAGACACTTCAAATGACCTGCATGATAAAACTCACACAAATGTCCTTCATTCCCTACACAGGAGGCTGTGAGGTGGACCTGGCACGCTTCTCCGAGCTGGTCGGTGACATGGGTGGCATGCAGCGGGTGATGGATCTGAAGAAGTGGAGCCGTTTGGCGGATCTGCTTCGGATCCCCAGATCGGCTCAGGAACGGCTGGCTAAGCTCCAGGAGGCCTACCTGCAGTTCCTGCTTTCCTACGACCAGCTTTCTCCGCACGAGCAGCGTCGCCTCGAGCATGATGTGCTGGCGGAGAAGGAGATGCTGGAGCGCCGCCGGGGGCCCCTGGAGGGTCACTCAGAGAGCGGGAATGGCCACGCTCTGACACTGCCACGCTACGAGCCCAAGAACGGGCTCCACGGGCCAGGCAAGGAGCCGGAGACACCGCGTAACCCCGGACGCCGTCGACTCTTCTCTCACGAGAAGAAAAAAGAGGCTCTTGTAGAAGAGGAAGGAAACGAAGGGGTTCTCAGCGACCAGCACAAGTGTATATATAAGGTAAGAAATAAGATCATTAATTTAGTGAATTTTGTTCTGTTGGTTAAAATTCTTTCCCTTTTTTTTGATAGCGTTCAAATATTATAATAAAACTTTGTCCACTTCCATCGCTACAGCATAAACAGTGACACGTGTGCATCATGAATAATTTGACAAACCAAATTTATTAGCCATGCATCCTTTCTGCTATGGAATGTAGTCAATAACTTGATTAAATTGGACAATTTTTTAGCTAGCTTATTTCACCAACATCTTTGCTCAAAATCTTAGGCAGGTTTAGAATATAAATTGAAAACATTTCTGTAACGTTTTGGTGAAATATAGTTGTTTGGGGTAATTATATTTGGCCTGAAAAGCCTAATCTGGTCAGAAATCGTTAGTTGTTTGTTTTTATGGCAGTTTCCCAGAATTCAGCTGCAACAACATCCAAAGGTTTTTCACAGGCCACCACACACAGACCTACATCCTTTCATTCCAAATTCATTCAAATTAATATTTACAGTGGGATTTAAGTGGTCACTTTATTAGACACACCTACCTTGAAGGTGTACATGTAGGGACTGTAGCTCTTTTAACACACACACACACACACACACACACACACGGACTCTCACCAGAACAGATTTCTCACCAGAACACCATCACATTTGCACTGTGTTTATTAGCTCCAGTAACACAGTTGCTGCTCCTGATACACTCATATAAGCACCACACACACTACCATGTCAATGCCACTTCTTTGCAGAGAATGCACACAAGAGTATTCACCTAGTGGCTGTCAGTGATTATAGATATTTAATAAAGTGGTGTGTGTGTGTGTGTGTGTGTGTGTGTGTGTGTGTGTGTGTGTGTGTGTGTGTGTGAGAGATTTATATAAATGCTGTGATCTAAGGTAATTCATTCCGAGCTCATGCTCTCTCTCTCACTCACACACACTCACTCAAATACCATACTGCTTGAGGAGCCCACTGGGCATTTATGTAAAGGTGTGTGTGTGTGTGTGTGTGTGTGTGTGTGTGTGTGTGTGTGTGTGTGTGTGTGTGTGTGTGTGTGTGT
>JAKKZN010000029.1:3923277-3935960 GCA_033441825.1 Pangasius elongatus
TGACTGTTCCCTGGCTGAACATTGGCATGGTCTTTTCTACCTCATGCTGGTCACGAGACCAAAACCGCCTTCCATACATCGATTACTTACACACTGGTGCTGACTGCATTTGGTAAGCTTCCAGCCTAAATATCACATCAGCGATATTCCTGGAATTCAGGGAAAATCTCGCGTGATCCATTAAAGGGGCAGGTTGTCATTTTAGAGTCTTCTGCTGTGTGAACGGGGTTGAGTTACAGTTGCGGGGAAAATATTGACAGTCCTTCCTGTTCCCCAAACAGCACCATTCAGCCTACTGACACTATCAATGCCTTGTTAATTACCTTTAAAGAAACACATTTCTGGGCCAGAAAGAACATGAATAGAAGCTTCAATCGAAGGAAATTATCCAGAAACCTTTCTGACTGAATCGCAGTTTTTCATATTTATCTTTAAAATGATGTGAATATTTCTGGTTTCGGATCACGTTCACACAGTACAAACTGCACCTTTAATCCTGACCTATCAGGGGCTTGTTTTTAAGGTTGATGGTTAAATTTGAGTAAAAGCTGAAAAACTGGAAAATTTATGATTTTTTTTTTTTACATTATAGAGCAGTTTTTCCCCTTAAGTGGTCAGTGTGGGTGCTTTTAAAAAGCTCTTTATGTTCGCTAATACTTTATTTATTTATTTATTTTTAAAACCGGCGCAGAAAATTAAAAAGAACGAGATGATAACAGCAGAGATGTGTACACACGTGCGCACACACACACTGTATATAGGGAAGAAGTCCGATTAACTACTAAGAAAGTGCTGGAAAAAATGCTGTGAAAATTAGTTTGAACCCTAAATTTGTATGTTTATGTTGCTGTGGTGCTAGAAAGTATTTTTTTGGGGCATAATTCAGACCTCAGATGTATTCAGAGGATTCGAAAGTCATAGAATCTAGTAACACACATGAGATGCTTTCTCAGTAAATTATTCACCTCTTATTTTTAAGGAACATCTGTAACCTGCGAAACTTGAAGTGGAAAACGAGTCATGTACGATAAACGTTGGTGTTCGTTATGTTAAAATAGATTTCTAGATTTGGTGTGCAGGTTCAGTGGTGCAGCTGTGTTGTGAATCATTTATTGTAGAGAGAGCCTTGCTGAGGAACTCGAGAGGAAGCAGGACTCGGTGTGAAAGCATAACTGATCACAGCATGTGCTGCTCCTGGGAGACTGTGTGTGTGTGTGTGTGTGTGTGTGTGTGTGTGTATGAACTGACTCATCAAAAAAAAAAAAAAAAAAGCCAGTTGCTATGGTAGCACACAGCTGGCACAGGAGTGCTCCTTTTCTCTAGTGACAGACACACACACACACACACACACACACACACACACACACAGAGCTGACGTAGGGTTTCTCGCTGTGCTCTTCAGGTATTCGATTCCTGCTGAGGAGAAGGCTAAGCTTGATAAAGTAGTGCACACGCTGCTGCAGGCCAACGGCACACCGGGACTCGAGATGCTGGAGAAGAACATAATGGTGAGAAAATTAGAAACACACACACACACACACACACACACACACACACTATTTAATAATACAGACTACACACACACAAACAGCAAGGATATAAGTTTCAGAGAAGTGCAAGCAAACTCATAAATACCCAATTTTCCATCATTCTCTTGTTCCCAACTCTCATACTCTGGTATACACACACACACACACACACACACACACACACACACAAATCTCCAAATAGCGTACACGCCCATGCATGCACTTGCTTTTGTACATTAAATCCCAGCACTAATAGACCAGTAGCAATATCCATAAACAGCCATATTCTGATAATGAATTTACTCTACAAAACCTTTAAACAATAATAAACCAAACACTAACATTAATAAACGATTAAGATTTTCAACAGACTACTGGTAGAAACAAAAAGAAACATATTGGTATACTAAATGCTAATATTACAAAATCTATATCCATGGAGTGTAGTGATATACTAATTAAAATATTAATATTAGCATAAGCAATAATAAACCAAATTTCAGTACTGTTATACCAGTAATAGTCTCCTCACAGAAAACTCCATCATATCAACAGTAATGTTTTTTCTTAGTTAAATAACACGTTTTGTTACGTTTAATATTAGACTTATAGGATTCTTTGGAGCTTCTGCCTTGCACGTCGCTGCAAATAGCAATATGATAACTAAATACAAATAGCAGTGTGATAACTAAATACAAATAGCAGTGTGATAACTTACTCCAAACTTAAACCATCATAAACAGAATAGTGTAATACCAGTACGCAGTTTACTCACATAAACATTAATATTCCATAACAATAAGAAATAATAACCATATACTAATAGTTACAGCATTAACAAGCTCTATAAACTGTACTAATATATATATATATATATATATATATATATATATATATGTGTGTGTGTGTGTGTGTGTGTGTGTGTGTGTGTGTGTGTGTGTGTGTGTGTGTGTGTGTGTGTGTTCTTCCTAAATGGTATTAACTGGCCAATGCAAAAAATACTAATATACTCTACTGCTAGTAGCCTGTGATTAACCAAATGCCAATACTAAAGCACCAATAACATACTAAAATATAGTAATGAACATTTTTAATCAGTTATTTATTGTAAAGCGTGTGTGTGTGTGTGTGTGTGTGTGTGTGTAAGATCTCTCCGGAGGTGCTGAGTCGCGAGGGGATTAAAGTTCACCGCACGGTGCAGCAGAGCGGGCAGTTCGTGGTGGTGTTTCCCGGCACGTTTGTCTCCAGGGTGTGTTGCGGCTACTGCGTGTCGGAGACGGTGCACTTCGCCACGCCACAGTGGATGAACCTGGGCTACGAGGCTGCCAAGGTGAGAGACGCATCTCTGCCCTCTGCTGCCACCTGCTGGGCCGATGGATTACAACAACACCGTAACTTCCTGCTGTGTTTGGTCAGATTATTAACTCCTGCCGTGTGTGTGTGTTTTCCCATGGATCAGGATCTGAAATGCAGGCAAATCGCTAAGCCCTTCTCAATGGAGAAGCTGCTCTACCAGATCGCCACGGCCGAGGCCAAACGAGAGAATGCACTTCTGCTGAATACAATCTCCTCTCTTCTCAAAGATCTCAGGTGAGCACCTCACACAGATTAGTTTTTCCTGCTTGCCTCCCAACTTCCAAACTGATCTGTCAGGTGAAAAGTTGTTTCTAGTACAAGCAGTGAAGGTGGAATCACAGTCGTTCTTTACTGAAAAGTAAGCATGGGATGGATGATGGAGGGGGAAAAAAAAAAGATTTTATAGAGAAAGAGTGAAAAGTGGCCTAATTAAAATGACTTATTAGTACAATTGATTCAGTTAATGATAAAAAATAAAGCTAGCGCATTACAACACACCTCTGGTGACCAGAAAGTTGAGAGTTCCTGTTTTTGCCTTTTTTAAGCCTTGCCTACTTGTGAACAGTAAGACTGAAGTGTGTGTGTGTGTGTGTGTGTGTGTGTGTGTGTGTGTGTGTGTGTGTGTGTGTGTGTGTGTGTGTTATCGTATTGCAGGAACATAGAGATGAGGCAGAGGCAGGAGCTCTATGAGGCCGGTCTGCTCTCCTCCGCCCGCTATGGCACTCATGATAACGGGCATGCAGACAACAGGAAGAAACCACGCAAGTGGCCGGCGCTCGAGTCGTCTGAGAGACGGTGCCAAATGTGCCAGCACCTCTGTTACCTGTCCATGGTGAGACCACAGACACACACACACACACACACACACACACACACACACACACAAGGAGCAACTGTTCTGAACTCTGAGAACAGGAACTAAGTTGTTTTGCGGATGTTCCACAGCATTAAATGTAACTATAAAAGGATAAAAACATGTTGGCAAATTGCTGTGGTATAAGAGGAACAAAACACTAGTACTGTACGGCAATGTCTTCTTATTAGGTGAAGCCATAATATTGTCATTGAGATCAAAAACCAAATTTATGCTTTTAAAGAATCCAAAATACTATTTTGTGTCTGGTGTATATATTTTTAGTTTTACCGTTTATTAAATACAATAAATAAATGTGGAGTAGAAAAACAGATTGTTCCCAATTTTGAATGCTTGTGTATATATAGCAGAGAGTAGTATTTATGTTATTATTATTATTATTATTATTATTATTATTATTATTAGTGTAAGTGTACTTACATGATAATCAAGTATCTTCACCTAGTAAAACAAGTGAAATCAAGTCAAAATTATAAATACTAAACACGAGGGATGTGTCTCTAGAAATTATCCCGTGCTTTAATTTTATTACTACACACACACACACACACATGTATATTAATGTTATTTATTTCTGTACATGGCTCGTACAGAAGGAACTGTGGACTGAATGACGTGTGTGTTTCAGGTGGTGCAGGAGAACGAGAACGTGGTGTTCTGTCTGGAGTGTGCACTGCGCTACGTCGAGAAACACAAATCCTGCCGTGGACTGAAGATGATGTACCGCTACGACGAGGTAAACCTCACCGGTGGTCTGAGTGAAGTTGATGTGCGCCTGCAGGGGGCGCTGCTGAGACGGGTTTGCTGATCGTGATGCTGATGGTGCACTTTTCGTCCTTTGGCTTCAGGATGTCAGTTACATAACGGCCACCAAGATGCCACTTGTGTCTTTTTCTTTAAGATTGTAGTTGGCGCTCAGCATTGGACGAGCCTCTTTAGAGCACTGCTGCACAGTTTTATTAAAAAGATAAAAACTGGAGCACTCCTAAACATTTTGTAGTGTATTCAGCAAAAATACGTCTCTGACAGCCTGATGTGGAGAAAATGTTTTCTGATAGACATGACCCAGACATGACCAGCTGACGTTCAGCATTCTCTCTCTCTCTCTCTTCACTGAGAATAAAGTATTGGCACCCTCGGCTTTGTTTTGGTCCCTTTCCACCATTACTGCTCTATGTTTCTCTATGAGTCTGGGCTTAAGCGTGAGATGATGATGATGATGATGATGATGATGATGATGATGATGACTTGCTCTCTTCTCTGTTCTTACATCCTGTTCTTCTCCTCATCTTCCTGCAGGAGCAGATCAACAGTTTGGTGAATCTGGTGTGCTGTAAAGCCATGAAGAGCTCAGCGGAAAGCTGTAACGGCTCCAGTCCTAACAAAACCCCGACCAAGCGCCGCCCAAGGAAGAGCGCCTCCTTAGAGCTGACTCTCACCCGCTTGGGCAAAAACGCCACCATGGCTGTCTCATGAGAGAGAGAGAGGGAGAGAGAGAGAGAGAGACGTCCCACCCCCCTCTGAGCTCCTGAGATCTGCCTTTAACCAATCACACTTCTCTCTCTGTCACTCTGTCTCTTTCAAACACGGATCTTCTGCCTCCTACAGTACGGCGAAACTTGCTGTGTGCGAGCGAGCTGCCTTTTTTGCACTAGAGTGAAAGAAGGTTTTTTCTTTGGATTTTTTTTTTCTTTTTTCTTTTTTTTTTTTTTTAAGTTAGCATTAAGTGGCGTGCTCCCTGATTACGCAAGCGAGACGGACGTCGTCCTCTCGCGCAGACCCTTTTTTCCTCATCCTCGGCCCTGTCGACTGCATACACACTCAGCTTGAACTGTGAATCGAGACACGTTGGTGCTCCTCTTTTTTTATTTTTTTATTTTTGTGTCAAGATTCCAGAGACACAAATGCCGGTTGGTTGGCCTGGACTGCGTAGTTTTTTTTTTTTGTTTTTTTCTTTTTCCCTTTTTCTAATGAATGAGTTTGACCTCTTTGAGTTAGTTGCAAGGCGAGGTAACACTTGAAAGCGAGACTTGTTTTTATTTTGTTTTTTAATCTTCGTTTTTAATATCAGATGGTTTTAATTCGACGGGTGGAGATGTGACGAGCTCCTGCGCTGACACTAGCGACTCCTTAACTGTGCCTGATCTTCAGCCGAGGAGCTCCGTCTGATTCTTTGGTGCTGTTTTTATTTTATTTTANTTTTTACATCAATACACAAAACAAAGGCAAATGAAAAGGAGTGCTATCTGCCTTCAGAGGCTTTCCGCTTCGACATGTGCAATCGTGTTAACATTCCACACTTCCTGACTTATCAATTCATCTGTACCAGTTAACATTATTATTATTATTATTATTATTATTATTATTATTATTATTGTAATTATTTTTTTTGTGTTTTATTTTTTACCATTATTTTTTTTCCACTTCATTTTGGATGATCTCAAGTAGAGCCACTAGGCAGAGGGTGTATAATGTGAAATAGTTTTGATTTCTTTTAATTATTATTTTTGTCTTACGAGTGATTTCTCAAAGGATCCCATTGACTTTTTTTTGTACATAATCCTGTAAAAATGTCTGTTTAAATACTTGAGCCTCTGCTTCGAGGTGCCAGAAAGAGGAAACGAGATGGAAAAACACGCGATGAAGAAACAGCCTTACCTTTCCTTTTCTTCATCCGACCGGAGTGTGNGTGTGTGTGTGTGTGTGTGTGTGTGTGTGTGTGTGTGTGTGTGTGTGTGTGTGTGTGTGTGTGTGTGTGTGTGACGCGTACAGGGTTCCTCTGGCACCGTGGAGAAAATCTGAAGTGCTGCTTATATCGCTGAAAAATAAGATATGGAGTAGCGATGCCCCTACCCCCTTCATCCCAGGTTCCTTCGTTTTGTTTTTTAGCTTTACTTTTTTAAAGAAAAGGGAGGGGAAAAAATACCTAAACAAAAACAAGGTTTTTACATTTTCATTACTGAAAATTCACCGATGTAGTAGCTACTCATGTTGCACTGAGCTTGCCAGTGGGGACTGTCAAGGAAAAAAAAACCCTATAATCCAGTTTGATGGTTGTTGTCCTTTCCAGAAGACTGAACTGTTTTAGGACTATTTAATGAAAACCAAGTCAGGTTTTTTTTCAACAGGAATAAAAACGTGGTTGTCGAGTTTTTATGGCCTTACGATGTATTTTATTCACTTTTTTGCTGTTTTATTTTTTTCTGAAAAGGTTGTATGAAAGATTTGCTCAACGTCTGGCAAAGTTAATTTATTCGCACTGCGTCTCAGCCTTTCCACACACACGGGAAGATTTCATGTTTGTTTTTTTTTGTTTTTTTACTTTTCAAGTTTGTACTCAAGGTTTAATAAAAACTTACGAACTTACTTTGTAGCCTTTTTCATTTGTCTGTGGAATATTTTTAGCTAGATCTTTTGGTCGTGATTAAGACTTGCTCCTCCCCGGAGTCATGGCTGATGGGCTTCTCATTTCCAAACCACAAAACTGAAATGTGGAAGCACAAGCACCGGTAGGTTTGTTGTGTTGATATAAACTCCTCCTGATGTCTGTCAGGGAGGTCTCGGGTGCAGTCGGTGTTCCAGTTCATCCCAAAGGTGTTCAGTGGGGTTGAGTAAGTTCAGGGCTCTGTGCAGGACACGCGAGTTCTTCCACTCCAACCTTCACACACCATGTCTTCATGGAGCTCGCTTTGTGCACAGGGGCGTCGTCATGCTGGAACAGGTTTGGGCCTCTTAGTTCCAGTGAAGGGAAATTGTAATGTTACAGCATGCAAAGACATTTTATACAATTGTTCGCTTCCAACTTGGTGGCAACAGTTTGGGGAAGAACCACATATGAGTGTGATGGTCAGGTGTCCAAAAACCTTTGGCAATGATTATTATCCATGTTACACAACTCAAGTTGCTTGTTGTTTACCTTAAAGTCTGAAGACAAATCCAAATTACTCAAATCTCTGAAAATGACTCAAAAAAAGTCACTAGCTGCATCCCAAACCTACTAGTACTTACTATTTACAACGATAGTATACAGTTTGGGATGTGCTTTATGCCTTGCTCTGTATGCCGTTTGGCCACCATGACTCAATCACAGTCAGTTATTTATTTGACTCTCCAATATTATTCATTAAACTCTCTCTGTTCTGGAGAGCATGGGTTCTCGAGCATTTTGTAGCCATATAATTGTAAAATAAATTCCATCGACGGTCCTCAGCAGGGATTTAATCCAACTGTTCAAATATGAGGCTCATTATTTAAATATGTACCATATTCTGTTGCTGTAGTGCTTTTTATTCCTCTGAAAGAGCATATTAGGTCCAAGTTGACAATTATAGGCTTACTAGTTTTTGAGTTATTGATGTTGGGATTTAACCCATGCAATTTAAGGGAAAAATCAAGCAAAGTAATAACTGTTATTAGTGTCTTCGTGGTTAGCATGTTTGCCTTACACCTCTGGGGTTAGGGGTTTGATTTCCGTCTCCACCCTGTGTGCGTGGAGTTTGCATGTTTTCCCTGTGCTTTGGGGATTTCCTCCTGGTAGTCTGGTCCAAAGGCATGCGTTCTAGGTTGACTGGCATTTCTAAATTGTCTGTAGTGTGTGAATGGGTGTGTGAGTATGTATACAATTGTGCTCTGCAATGGGCCGCCCTGTGCCCTGAGTCCCCTGGATAGGCTCCAGGCTCCCTGCAACCCGGTGTAGGATAAGTGGATGATAATGTTGGGTTGGGATTTCTACCACTGTAACAGAAAAAAAATCATGGATCCACTGGCTATGGTTTACAAATCCTACTTTGAGAAGCATTGATTAAAAAAAAGAAAAGCTTTTATCTCTATCACACTACGTACAGATCTCATACAGCTTTAACTCCATCTATTCTAAAAACTACCACAAAAAAGGGAGAAAATCAATACATTTTCACAACTGGATCAGTAAAGGTGCACTTCAGTGCCTCTGGCAACTCCTGGGACTTCATGGATAGGACACAAGGTCACAACAGTTCCACTTTACCTTTTCTTTTTCTAATAATTAACAATAATGAAAATCAGACTGACAGTGCAGGTGATGGTAGCTTTATATAAACCGAGCAGGTGGACTCATGAGCTGGAGTGGGACACATTATCATAAGAGGATCAGATAAATGCTGCATGGCACGTACCAAGGGATTTCTGTACAAAACCTCATGAGAGCATAAAATACCAGTTACACACAACACTTTATACTTTCACACACACCGAGGGTGGAGCGCACAGTTTTAAAAACCATACTCATTCATTTATGTGGATGAGTCACGATTTGCACAGTTCTTGGAGGACTGATCTTCTCCTGCGTGTACGTCGGCGTGGATCTTCTCCCTCTCATCCCTGGCCCCGCCCCTATCATCTTCATCATCGCCCTCCTCTTCCTGGGTGTCCTGGCTGGCCGAGTCAGTGCAGGTGGAAGAAAGTGAGGCGAGTTTGTGCCTCAGCTCGGCCTGCGTCGGGACCTGCAGCGTGATCTCGGCTCCGAATGACTCCACATCCGGTTCTGGCACATGCAGGAAGAGAGAAAATGGATTAAAAGAAGGTCTAGCAGGAAGGACAGGAGTGCTTTTCTGTCCCTGGAGGCTGTGCGTTCTTCTGATAATCCTTTTACGTAATTAGCTGTAATTGAAAAGCCTGTTCATGCCTCGTCTCCCTCCCAGGAGCCAGATCTTCTCGGAGCACTGTAAATGTCAGCTCTGATTTAGAGGCTGAGAATGAGGAATGTCAGCGCTGGTGCACCTTCAAGGATGTGAGGCATTAGTAGGGAATGTCTGAACTGCCAGACTTATCACAAACATGTGGTTTGCATCTAGAGAATGCAGCCAGGTTTAATTGCAAAACCCAGGAGATAAGAGCAACCTGGTACACAAAACGCAAATAAATCAAGTGTAATGTGTGCTGCAGTGTGTGTTCTAGCTCAAACAGGATGTAGAGGTAATACGTATAATATGTGTGTGATGGGGTATCTCATGAGGTTGAAAGACAGAAACCAGGTAACTGGTTGCAAGATATCTTCCTATGAATTCATTTTTAAATGCATTTTATAAGTAGTAGATACATTTCACTTAAGAACTGTAAACCTCAAATAAATCACCTGGCAAGAAATAACATAAGATTAATTCCATGAGATATAAATTCATGGTTAAAGGAGCAGGTCGTAATTTTTTGAAGCCCTCTACTGTCTGTGAGACCAACTAACATCACAATGAATAAATGAACAATCCTTTCTTTTCTCCAGTTTAACATGTCTCTGTTAACTCTACACGTGCCTCGCGTTGCCTTTTAACTAAAGAGGCAAAACTAAGTAGCTCTATCTGAGATGAGGGCGGAGCTTATTTAAAATAAAGTTAAATTTCTCAATATTTCTAATGAACGCCATTGGGAAAAGAAATCATGTAAAAAAATATTTTTAAAATAAACATTTTCATGGTACATATGCATTATGAAACAGTAAAGCCACAAAAAAACTCCACTTTATAATTAGCAGCTAATCATTTTTTAGGGAAAACCACAGACCACAGAGATTGTTGTTTTATATTGGCTCAGAAAACCAAAGCTTATGAATTAATATGAAGATAAAGTCCACGCAAAGCATAAGTAACCACGACCAGAAGAAAATGCGTCTTTCACGTCCAGTGTCCTTTCCCCTTCAGTGAATCGGCTTTTCTGCTAGGAGAATTTTATTTATTTACTCGGTCTGATAGCTGCTTGAGCTGAAAGAATAAAATTGTTGTTTTGCGATGTCCAGAATCACCATAGCAAGGGGTCAAACAATGTAAATGCTACGGCTAAACTGTACATTTTGGCACCTCTTTTGTTGCGCAAATGTATTATTGTATGAAGTCATACACACTGACACGGACCATGAGTAACATAACAACACAAATCATAGACTGTAGATATGCAAAGGATGTGACAGCGTGTGTGTGTGTGTGTGTGTGTGTGTGTGTGTGTGTGTACCCAGCATAGGGGAAGTCACGCTGTTGTCCTCTGCGCCCGAGGTGAGGAAGACGTCCAGGGCCTCGTGGTCAGACATGTCCATCAGGTCCATCTGTTCAAGCATGTCCACGTTCACCTCCATGGAAGACATGCTTCCTATTGGCTCTGCAAACCACAGGAAGGGTAAACACCATTACCTCCTCTTCTCTTCTTTTAAACTAGCCCACCATTACACTAAAGCGAGTATAGAAGTCCAGGAGGAAGCTTTCTCCGAAGGTGACTTGTTGAGCAGTGAGAGATTTTTTCACTGCAGTGTTTAAGCAGTCTGGCTCACAAGTTTATTCTGTTAATGCAACACATTATCTGAAGTAAATGAAGTCATTCTAGCCACAGTGTGAGCCGCAGAGTGATTTATGAATATCCAGGAACAAGTGTCGACCAAAATGACAGTTTTTCATCTAAATGCTTGTTTGCACTCTTTGTATTGCTGCTATAGGAAAACAATCAACTCTGGGATGGTAATAGAAACACCGCTTTGTGTCAAACTGCATCACACCACCCCGTCGCTGATTATTTTCCTACAACAGCACACCGTCAGCAGGTTTTTCTTCCTTACTTAGCCTTAGACTCAAGGATTTTCTTCTGTCCTTAAGGTCAGAAGAAAATGAGTTTTAACTGTACATGACATTTGCTTCTCCTAAAAGACGTTAGTATCCTGAAAGGCACACATTAGCACCCCTTCTCTGAGTGGTGTATTAGGATAAGAGGGAAATTGGACCCAAAAAAAAAAAAAAAAAAAAAAGCCTATCTATGTTTCCAATTCACATTTCAGCACCATCTGTGTGTAATGTATTCATTTACTGAGGCTGTTAAAATACGCCCTCAGCAGTCTAATATGTGATTATATATAATATTTAAAAAAAAATATTCCACACTGTCAGTTTGACTACGAGTACATGCTGTTAGTGCAGACATCACATGCATGAAGAGGGATGATCATCATGTGTGTGTGTGTGTGTGTGTGTGTGAGAGAGAGAGAGAGAGAGAGAGAGAGAAACGGAGACGGCGGCAGGGACAGCACAGAGCTGCATACCTCAGGGATGAGTTAAATCAGGGCAGCAGGAAGAAGGAGGGGAAGGACAGCAGAGAAAAAAGAAAGAAGGGACGTGTTAGCTACGTTTACACACGTGTGTTCCTCCACAGTGTGACGTATCCCGATTTAAAGAGCAGCTGCAGGCGCTCGACTTCAAGGCATGACGATCTTGTCTGACTGTCTAACTTGTTTCATGGACATTACACAAATATAACCGTAAACGGTCAGGACATTACGACGTGGCCTTTTATTACTGTAAACCCGGGACACTTTTGGGCTTTATCTCTTACAGTGTATTACATTTCCAGAATGATGCATTACTGTATGGCAGGTCCACCCGGAAGTGAAAGTCTTTTCAGCTAGTGCAACGTGAGATCTCAGCATCACCTGCTCCGGTTATTTACTGGCTTTTATTGATTTTCCCGTATTTTTCATTATTTTGATAAATACATTTTCTCGAGTGATCCCATAACCTATTTTTCCACCGAAAAGAAGCAGACAGGTTGCCACTTCCTTATTTATGAAAGCCTTGAACCTAAGTGCTATGTTGTTATTTTGACTTGTTAACACATTATTATTATTTTGACTTAGTAATTTGTTATTTCAAGATATTATCTCATTAATCCAAGATATTATCTCATTAATCCAAGATATTATCTCATTAATCCAAGATCTTCTTCTTCTTCTTCTTTCGGCTTTTCCCTTCAGGGGTCGCCACAGCGGATCATCACTCTCCACCTATCCATATCTTCTGCATCCTCATCATTAATCCAAGATATTATCTCATTAATCCAAGATCTTCTTCTTCTTCTTCTTCTTCTTTCGGCTTTTCCCTTCAGGGGTCGCCACAGCGGATCATCACTCTCCACCTATC
>JAKKZN010000029.1:3981097-3992455 GCA_033441825.1 Pangasius elongatus
ATTCTTCTAGCTAATCATGGTTACATGCATACCACTTTATAAAGCATGAGCACTTGTAATGGCACTATGTCAGGATAGTATTTTTATAAATGGATATTATATTATTATAACATGCAGCCTGACATGCTAACTACATATGAGTATTTTTACAGATTATGCCAGGCATTATAAGATAATATGTATGCTATATAACTACTTAGGAGCATTTATACAGACTTATGGCAAGCATTAGAAGGTATTATGTATGATATATAACTAAGTATGGGCGTTTATACAGACGTATATGAGGAATTATACGGTATTATGTATGCTATATAACTATTTTCGAGCATTTATACAAACATATGCCAGGCATTATAAGGTATTACGTATGTATGCTATATAATTACATAGCAGTAGAAAATTTAATAGTGGTATATGCCTAAGTAAAACCGAAAAATGAAAATATGATAAAATGATAAAATTCTTTAATGATGATCAAACAGAATGCAGTATTGAGAAGAAAAAAAACACTTACAAAAGTTTTCAAATGTAAAGTTGCACAGGTAAAAATACTACAACCTTCAGAAGAAAAGGTTCAATTAGTTTCCCCCCAAAAGTCTAAAAAGCTAAAATCGCCTCAGAATACAATAAAGCAGGAATTTACCATTCTGAGGACACGAGCAAAGAGTAAAAAGACATCGAAAAACAAGCAGTAACTAAATGGTAAAACCATCTTTAAGAGCCAAAAGATCCCAAGCTCCTTTCTCTTCTCAGAAGCAAATTATCATGATGAAGGCCTAGTTGTACTCAGAGTGCCTGCTGTGGATTATCATCATCATTATGTCACTCAGTAGAGCCATTTACTGAGCAGCTTGAACAAAACACAGAGAGCCAGAGAGAGCCCTATAAATCAGCTATAATTTCTGACTTGCAGTCATTGATGTTGGGAAAATTTCTCCCTTTCCGTATGCATCTGGTCCAGAGCTCTGCAATGCATTCTGGGAACTGTTCATCATAAGCTCCTTCCTTCCTCAGTCTTACTCTGTGGGTCAGAGGCACCAGCACACTATTCTCCTGAGATGTGGATTCATCACTCCCAGCTTCCTGTAATGTGAGTGTGTCTGTGCCTGGACTCCCCTGTGCATAGGACTTGTGTCTTTCTCAATAACGTGAGTGGCAGATAGGGATGTTAGCACAGTGCTGTCGTTATGTTTTGGGTTTTTTTTTTTTCCGGAAGCAGGATTGGCCCTTTTGCTGTTTCTGTACATCATGTTATAGAGAGCACCATGTTACTAGATTAATTGATATAAGAAAAATAAAATATAATTGTACTATAAAGTCCACATTTAACATATATTAGTATTTTACTCATGCTTTCATAAGACAGTGTAGTTCATGCCTCGGAGGTTGCTGTATTTTTCTGTCCGATGTTCTTCCTATAGTGTCTAGAGCACAGGCTTTAAACTCAAGCACTTGCCTTTAAACCCAAAAATTCAGGAGAAAATGCTGACGAAAGAAGCAGATCATATAATTTTTTTCCTTGCTGTCAAAAGTAACACGGTCTAACCTAAAAGCAAGAGTCCGTTTGAAAAATTAAATATAAAAAAGACTAATACAATGACATACGGTGTCTATGACACACATCATGCAAAGAAATAAACATCTAGAAAGAATCTAGTATATACTGCCAATATTTTGTTGCATGAATTGTTGTAATTATCATGTTAATCACTATAAATTTGCTTTACTTTAACAAAAAGGCTTCCAATCTCTTTGTACAGTGGCTTAAAAATAGCACTTGATGCAGTACACCCTAGTACTGCACATACATGTATACCGCCACAATGGATTATAAATGAAGCAATCAAGATGTGATTGAAGTGTAGACTTTCAGCTTTCACCTCCAATTTCACAGGCTCAGAACTAATTGAACAAACTAACATAATCATAAATATTAGGATTATTTTTAATACTTGGATGTCTGAAACCCATGGACATCATTAAATGCAGAGATTCCCCCCTTGAGATGCTTTTCTAGGCCTTTACTGCAGCCGCCGTAAGTTGCTGCTTATTTATGGGTCTTTCTGCCTTCAGTTTTGTCTTCAGTAAGTGAAAAGCATGCTCAATTGAGTTGAGGTCATCAGCCATTTAATAACAATAACAATAACATCTCTTTGCCTTAAGAAGCTCTTGGGTTGCTTTTCACTGTTTGCTTTTGGGTCATTATCCATCTGTACTGTGAAGCACCATCCTATCAGTTTTGGAGCATTTGATTGAATCTGAGGAGAAAGTGTAACTCTATACACTTCAGAATTCATCCTGCTACTTCATCAGCAGTTACATAATCAATAAACACCAGTGGCCCAGTTCCACTGGCAGTCATACATGTCCCTGCCATAACACTGCCTCCACATGTTTGACAGGTGATGTGGTATGCTTTGGATCATGGGCTCTTCCTTTCCTTCTCCATACTCTTCTCTTCCCATCATTCTGGTGCAAGTTAATCTTGCATGAGAACTGGTCAGGCTTTTTTTTTTTTAGAGGTTTTTAGCTCTAATCTGGCCTTTCTGTTCTTGAGTGGTTTGCATCTTGAGGTAAACTGTCTCTATTTATATTCAGAAAGGAGTCTCTTGGTTGTAGACTTTGGATACTTATGGACCTGACTGTAGTTAAGTATTAACATCTTGTTCACATTATGGAAAGTGCTTGGAAACTATGTAGTTTAAATCAAATTTCTAGACTATATGTAAGTTAAAACATGTCATTCTTTAATTAAAAAATAAAAAAAACATTGTTAGTGTTGGCAAATTGCTGTGGTATAAAGGGAATAAAACACTTCAAGGTATACTGTTATTGCAAAGTAATTAACTCCAGGTAGTTACGGGCAGAATCGCTTCACCTTACCCCATCGCTGATTTTTTTTCCATGTCAGCATGTCCCATTGTGTTTTATTCCTAACTTAAAGCATGCTAGGTCCATGAACTAACTCCAAACTTGATGGCACAAATCTTTAGTAAGTCTCTGCATTAGCATCATGTTCTTCCTTTTCTTCCAGAGAGAGATTTTGCTTCCCACGCACTCCTTTTCATCAGAGCATGGTGGCTAACAAGCTTAAAAACTATTTTCAGCCTTTTTTTCTTTTTGGTGCATATCCTTTGAAGTACATGACCTTAAGAACAAATTACTAAAAACACTTCACTAAGTCAGTCACAATGTCATATATCCTGCAATTATTTGCTGATCTTTAACTAATAATAGTAACTTATATATATATATATATGTATCCTATTGTCCTATTGCCTTATGGGTGAGACTATATGGTCATTCAGGAATGATTAATGTTGTTTGATGCTAGCATCACCAAAAAATGCCATAGAGGGTTCTAACATTGTTTTTGTATGCATATTGTAAAGAACAGTCTCTTCCCAACACGGCCACACTGGAGTCATCCAGCTGATTGTTTGCTGCCTCTATGAGCAGAACATTTATTCTTGCTCTCATAACATTTACACTTCTCTCTGTAAGCCAAGAATGTGAGCACTGACACTCAGCAGCAGAGGTTAAGGATGTTAGACCCACCACATTTACACAAGCACAAAATGGATGTGTGCTAATTCTGTCACGTGTCACATATAGTTTGTTCAAGAGTGAGGAACGGTTTGGACAGGAATGTTTTGTTTGTGCTGGGGAACGTTAAACGTTAGCTCAAAGAGCTCCTAAAATCGCTAGGGAATTTTTTCCATGGAAGCTAGTGTTGCTATATTGAGGACCATGTCTATACAATGTCATGTCTTCATCCACAGTTCAGAATGTACCTGAGACACAATGTCCCACTGGGTCAAAGCTCAATAAGAAAATTTGTTCTATTACCTATTTTTTTAAAATAGTCCATCCACATAAGGTTTTATACAGGAAAGGTTACACAGTGAACTCCAGATTTATTGGCACCCTTCAGGATAATGTGCAAAAATGACAACAGCCCTCATTCATCAATCATTCATATTTACCATATTAAAAAAGATTTGCAAAAGTTTCAGTAACACTAATTTTCTTCAGTTCAATGCTAGTTCATGTATGTTACCCGTAAATCACTGAGCACATTCACGGCACAGTTGATTTACATTTAATGATGCCAACAAAATGACAAAATGATGACTAAATTTAGAAAGAGTCTCTCCTAAGAGCAGAGTGCATTAAATTTTCCAGTAATGCAGCTCAGCCACTGCAGCTCATCGCCTAACACAGACACACACTAACCCTTGTGTTTCCCATTATACATAAATTTATGCAAATTCAGGGGCTCCCATAGGATACAAATGTTTTTCTGAAAAAAAAAGTTCAGGTGTAAATGCTTCTGTGAATAATTTACGAATAAATTTTTTGAGATCTAGCTTGACAAACAAGGCCCAGTGACTTTATATTGTCCACTCAATCAACTGTAGAAACTACTTTTAAATAATTGTATTTCCTATTAAACAGTGATAAAATTATTTATACCACTATAAACATTACAGGAAGAGACTCAGTGAAAATACTTCTGGAGTTGACTGCAAGTTTCTTGCTTTGGCCATTTTCCCAAGACTCAAGGACAGAGGAAAGTCATACATCCCATCGAAATAAATTCACAGGATGTGTTTCAACATCATGCTGGAACAGATCCTACATCCAATGAATTCATTTAAAATCTGCTTGATCCAGGTCCAGGAGGCAACAGTCATCGGATGTAGAATAAAATAAGTGTTCAAGTCGGAAGTCATTCAGTTTCAGTATAACCCCAAAAGACCAGTTTGGACCGGAAGACTTTGCTGCTGAGGAAATTTTGTGCTATTTATTTTCGAACACTTATTTGGAAGCTGGTGTCAAAAATCCTGGCACTTAAGTCTAGCTCAATTATATTGCATTGTGCCAAAGCACTGTTGAATTCTCGATTCTGATTGGTCAGAAAATGTTGATTAATTTTCTATTGCAGCAGCTCTGACAGCCACATTTTTATATTAATGTGCTTGTTCTAAAATGTTATCGTTTCTATAGTAACAAATACTTCACAGGGACTTGTGAAGGATGTACAACATAAATGGATTAAAAATGTGTTGGTATTTAACAAAGTACAATGTATAATCATTGATATGGTGAAGTTTTGTGCAAGGAGATGATGTAACATTTATGGAAGGAGTCTCCAGTGTCAGTTCTTTGTAATAGTCAGTAAAACAATCAGAGGAATTTGCAATTTTTTTGTACAACAACTGTTAAAAAAAAAGGTAATAGTTGGAAAATTGTTGTGTTATAAAAGCAATGAAACACTTCAGAACACGCACTTATTGGAAAATAATCAACTTCGAGTAGTAACAATAACTGGTTTGCATTGAATCACCCTATTGTTGATTATTTTTGCCATTCAGTACTTTTAAAAGTCACTGTACTATCATAGTATTGTATAAGGAAGTCAACTTTAACACATAAGACTCAATAATCATTCAGTTCCTTTTTAACATTACACACACACACACACACACACACACACACACACACACACACACACACAAACCCTTCCGTTTGTTAATATATACCATAGCAGCCTCCATAATGTCAACTATGACCTATTGGTTTACGAATTTCAAATCTCAGGATTAGCAGATCACTGATTAAACAAGACCTTAATCTGCTCAGTGCTTTGCATGGAGTAGATTCTTCCTTGCTTGGAAGCTACCCTGTAAAAAAAAAAAAAAAAAAAAAAAGCCAAATAAATACATGTAAATATAAAAATCTTTATAAAGCATGTATGGGATCATTAAGCACAATAGTACAATATTCTTTGTAATTCACATGAAAAACTGGAATGCACAGAGAGAGCAAAAAACAAGCTCAGTATACTGCTGAGTTAATGTGTCTCCTGCTGCTACCGGGCTAATGAGATCACCATCAGCAGTGATTAACTTCTGAGTGCGCTAGGGTGTACAAGTTTGTTCTGTTTAACCACCATCGTATGGGGCTGAACAGTGTTTAAAAATGAAAGATTGTACATGACTTGGAGCAGTTCTGTCATTGTTTACCTCAGAGAATCGCCATTCCCTATTCGCTAACACTAATATGCTAAAATGCTATTTCTGAATAAATCCTCTGGTAAAATCCTCAAATTCTTTACGTAGGTTTTAGTAGAAAAGTAGAAACTCTTAAATGTGTTGAGGCAGACTCTTAAAAAGACATTGATTTTAGTTCCTGAGGCTATCTAACAGCTTTATTGCTAATCTTTTAAATGTTAGCTAGCATGATGATGATGATACAAACTAGCTGAGTGCTGAGAGCTAGCTGTCACAATACAACTACAAAGTGTATGTAGCAGCAGATAGACTACAGTGGTGGGTATTAGGTTTCATACTCACTGTCACATTTGTCAAAATTTAGACAGTAAAGAGAGTAGTGTGTGTGTGTGTGTGTGTGTGTGTGTGTGAGTTTCCCTGTCCTCTGCTGATTCTTTGTGCTGCAGCACGTGACAGGAACCAGACAAGAACCAACCATTTTCTTCCGAAAATCTGAGCAGCTGTAATTTAGCTCCTGGAAAACCACTAATTAGCAAGCTAATTAAGAAGCCTTCCTGTGGGTTCGCCACCTGTGGGAATTGACAGCAAAGATTTCCAGCCATATCTGTCCTGAGTCTTTTCGGGGGAGTGACACCCAGTGATTAGGTGGCCATGTTGTGATAATGGAAGGTACAGATTCAGTAACACAATTACACAGTAACACAATTATCCTTGTCTATTATTTATTTATTTATTGATTTATTTTTAGCATTGTGTGCTCTCATTATTCTTTGCCATTACATTCTCAGTAGTTACTGAGGCAGGAAGTTGGAAGCTGTCCTCTGAGAGTATGTTCCAGTTTAAGAATGGACTTGGAGGGAGAAATAAACTCTCGCTGAGGTCTCAGCTGAGGATTAATGACAGCTCTTGACTGTGGCAAGTTCCCAGCATGCCATCCCAGCACTCCAGCACACAGGAAATGCCATGGAGACCCGACTGCTTGAGCAAATCTCTAAAAAAAACAGAGGGTGGTCATCTCTGGGCATGAGTCATGTTGAGAAAATGGATTTATTTCAAATCCTTTAATATGTGCACAACTGGGTTTTGTTACATTTCTTGCTCAGTTATTTTTTTTATCATTAAATAACTAATAAAACTCTTCGGGGCATTCTATCGTTGCAAAGTAATCAACTTCAAGGTGGTAAGAGTAACTCTGTTTTGCATCGGACCACACCATACCCTCTCGTCATTGATTATTTTCCCACAACTGCACGTCCCTAATTGTTTTATTCGTCCTATAGCACAGAAATTCATCAACAATTATGTGTTTTTTATTAGTTAAAGAATGTGTACTTTTGATCTATTTAATGTTGTGTAACATCTGTGAGACAAGTTAGTTCCTGTTATCACTTACATTATAGCAGTTGTACTCTCCTTCCTATGGCGGAAAACTTATTGTTACAAAGCGCTGAAACTGGAGACTCCTTCCATAAATGTTAAATAAAGAGCTCCTCACAGAAAACTTCACCATATTAACAATGTTTCCACCACAGAATTCCCTGTATAAGTTGTTACTATAGAAACATTTATGTATTAGATAGAGTGTATTAAAATAACCCTGTGATTTGCTTTGTAGCCGGAAATACTCTCAGAGCTGAAACTCAACACCTTTTGACCAAGTAGAATCAAGAATTCAGCAATGCTATGATGTAAGATCATGCTTTAATCTTATCGGGGCAGTGTCTTTGTTGAATATGTGCTTATTCCATTATTCAGGTAACTTCTGTGCTTTCTTCTACATTCCCATTCACTGTAAATGAAGACGGATGATTTATTGATAAATGGCTTTAATATTGAAATCTGGCTTTAATATTTCCAGCCCATTACCTCTGCGTATGTGAGAGAGAATGAGGATGAGAGGGGGATTAGGAAGACTAAGAAAGACTTATGGGTCATATCTCATATCTGCTGCACGGGCATGGAGAAGAAAAATAGATACAACAAATGAACCAGACTCTACCATGCCATAAAATATAGCTATGGCTGGTCTGATTACTTGGCGCAGTAGATACAGTTCATGTGGAGACTTTATGGCCTGGTAATTATTTTTAATAGCAGGCTGTTATCTGGGGCAGTACTGTAGGCCAGAGATGAGACAGCAGTGATAAGATGAAGCAGACTGCCCTACTTAGGTATGAGTACATGGCTGAATTAAGGACAGGAGGGCAGACGTAGATCATCAAGATAATGAGGAAGAGGTAACGTTAGGGCAGTACGTCTGCATGCAATTTCTTTTTCACTTGTAAAACCCATCTGATGCATATAAACATAAAGTTTCACATCAATGCTGAGTTATCTTCGAGTGTAGCAGTAGTTTATAGTGAATCAGCTAACGTAAAGCATTTAGGAAGGTTAGTGCTACAAGATGGTACATGTACAGCATATATGTATAGTCCAGACAGCTGAACTGCCATCAAATTTCCTGTTTGTGTGTCTTTCCTCATCTTTATGATTTTAAAGGTGTAGTTTGTAATGTTTAAAAGTGTTTGTATAAGTTCAAAGACGGTTTGCTAAAATCTCAGTGAAACGTCAAGTCAAGTCAAGTCAAGTCAAGTGGGTTTTATATTGGAACNCTCCAGGACCATGGTGCACCACATAACAGTGCGCAAGACTACATAAAGTGCAAGTACAGAAAGGTGTGAGAAAGGTCAAAGAATATATAGAACAGGGCAATAAATACACAGAACTATAAATACACAAAGCATGGGCTATAAACTATAAACTACTGTTAGCACCAATAGATATATCTGTAGTAGCAATAGCATTCCATAAAGTGTCTGATGCAGCAGGAGTAAGAGTTCAGGAGTGCAGTGGTATTAGTGCAGAGTCCTACTGAGTATGGAACTCAGGGAAGAAACCGTTGAGGAGTCTGCTGGCGGTTTCACGGATGCTCCTGTACCTTCTACCAGATGGTGACCATAGGATGGGTGAGAGGGATCGTCCAAATGTAAGTGCTGCATTAAAAAAAAGCAACTGTGTAAAACTGAGGATGACGAGGAGGAGGGAGTGGCCAGGCTGTGAGGACGCATGCCTGGCACTGAGTTGGCTAATAAGTATGAGAGAGGGATACAGGAGCGGCTGGAGACGCCGAGGAAGAGAGAGAGAGATGTACGCGTGTTTTATGTTTGTTTTTTATGTTATTTTTATTTTGTTTACAATTAAACGTTACGTTTAGGTTCACTCGGTTCCCGCCTCCTCCTTGTCATCCTTGAAGATTGTTACATTGAGTTTGTTGATACGTTTATTTATACCAGTGTGCTGGTGAGTTCTCAAATCTGATTGGTCAGAAGGTATAGATTAGTTTTCTATAACAACAGCTCCGACAGTAGTTCTGCCTGTAACACGAGCAATAGGTTTACATTGTTGTAATACGTTACTGTTTCTATAGTAACAGCTCACACACAGGGCCTTGTATAGTGGACGCGCCACATAATCTGAGGCTAATAATTAACAGACTAAAAAAAAAATGTTGTTACTTAATAAAGAAAACGTGTAATTGTTTAGACGGTGAAGGAGATGTTTATTTAACATTTATGGAAGGAGTCTTCAGTGTCAGTGCTTTGTAACAGAGGAGGGTTTTTATGGTTTCTCGGTAACAGGAAAAGTTGTGTTTTGTGAGAGGAAAGAGAGGCTGGCGAGGGAACGACTGTTTACGGCTGTTAAAACGTAAGGAATGAACTTGTTTCATAGACATTCCAAAACATTAAATGTAACTACAGATGAACGGATAAAAAGTCATTTATTGTGGTAAAAAACAATAGGGGATGTGCTGTTATTGGAAAATAATCAACATCAGACTGGTAAAGGTAACTCTGTTTTGCATCTAGATGCAACACTCCACCCCATCACTGATTACTTTCCTATAACAGCACACCATGTTGTGATTTATTCATGAGTTAGTGTCTACAAAGGTAAATTATTTAACACTGAAAAGGAAGGGAGTTTTAAAGACTTAGTAAAAAAAAAAAAAAAAAACTGCTTCTATTCAGTTTGTTGTTCTTGAGGAACATAGAAATAACATAAAAATGTTATAAAAGACATCATGTTGCCTGGTATAGCTCAGTAAAGTGTACTGCAACATGATTTATCACAATATCGATATTATATTGGCATATTGCCCAGCTCTAAAAGCGCTTTAGAAAAACACAATATGATCATGCTTTGTTTTTTTTCCACTTTATATTCCTGTTTAGATCTTTCCAGTCCAGAAATTGGCCAAATCCCCATCCGGAAAACATCTGCTCAGCCTTTGCCCTGTTTTCCTGAAGAGGTAACTCACAAGCCAAGGTTAATGTAAGTTCAGCAGAAGGTGTCAGTTAGGAGAGGAGCATCAAGGTTGATTTATACTAGCTGTTCACTGCGCGTATGCGTACACAAGATGGCCGCCATGCGGATCCTGCTGTGGTTTGGCATGTAACTTGTGCACGTCCTCAAAAATTAAGGGCTTCGTAACGTTTTCATTGTAATTGCAGTTCACCTCACAGACAGCAGAGGGCTCAGAATTACGAAATGCTCCTTTAAAAACAACTCTCCAGCCCTGTCTGAGAGAGAGAGAGAGAGAGAGAGAGAGAGAGAGAGAGAGACTTATATTGAAAGTTAACTCATAGCTAATTTTCTCTTTAAAGCTAAGCACGAGGAAAAAGTGACACCTCACTCTGCTCACGACGGACAGATTGGCTGGTACCATCTGTTACAACACAGATCTATTTCAAGATGCCGTGTTTGATGTGACAGAGCTCGTTTGCAGAGATGTAACGAGGCGAGCGCTTGCTGACAGCCTGCTTCTTTTCATTTCCCGTCACTGTGCCCTGCTTCCTGCGCTCCTCCTGTGATCATCATCATGTATCTGTCTTCATTCATCAAGCTGATCCTCACCAGCTTTCACTTCAATCATACTGAATTTGATGTTTTCAGATTAACAAGAATATCAGCTCATAAACTGCACAAAATGGAGGAACATCAAACTCAGGCTGCACAAATTATAAGCTTTTTATGTACATGACATCGTGCTATTTGTGGTGTTTCCTGGCTGATGATCCCAACTCCATGAAATGTCAAAACTTAATGCACAATCTATTTACTGTGGATATATACAAGCGATATTTGGAAAAAAATGTATATGACATGCAATATCTGCATGGTTTTAAAATAATATATGCATGACAGGGTTCAAGTATACATTAATAAAATATTTTGTCCCACAATGGGATAACCGATCATTAACTACCCTATGTGCAAATCTGCATATAGCAAAGATACATTTTTCAACAAATAAAGTTCACCCAATAGTCAAGCTTCC
>JAKKZN010000029.1:3995941-4012182 GCA_033441825.1 Pangasius elongatus
TGGGAAACTGATCTACATGATGACTACGTAATGAATTATGTATATACATGCATTAAATAATATGTTTACAAAGCTAACCACTCACACACACACACACGTCACCTTTGTGTGTATGTGGGCTACAAGCAGAGTGCCCGAACCTGGCAGAGTGTAGGCATGAGACAGAACCAGTGCAAATTCATCCTGACATCACACACTCTAGATCAACTTTAACAACCCCTGGGGCAAGTGTGATGGAAACAGGAAGTCGCACAGGGTTAGAGGCCTGGTGTTTATGTGTGTCACGTGACCTTTTTGTGTGTGTGTTTGAGTTCAGTTAAGTCATTTGAAATGTTTACTACAAATAGAGAAATATCAAATACAGAAGCACGTTGCTGCCATGCAAGAAAGAAAATTCCCATCTCACTGCATCTCATTATCATGAAACATGCATCTTGTTATTATGAGAAAAGCACAGGAAGTTTTTATTTTTTATTTTTTTTTACTTTAAAACATAGAAGGAATATGTTTAGTATATCTTGAATATTCAATATCCAATATTCAGCACTACTTCTAGAAATTCCTAACTTGAAGCAAATTTGGGATGTTAAGATTTTCCCGGAGTCTTTTCCCTTTTACTGAAACACACGTTCAGACGACGCTACAGTGAATTTGATCCAACACGGATCGTCAGGTTTTACACAGACTTTAGCCGGTAGAGTCCATGCTAGCTCGAGTGCACGCTGTCATTAAAGCAACAGCAGGACGAACTTTTGGACAGAACAACACACTTTTCTCTTAATAACTAAAGACATTTTCTCATCATAATTAGATACTAATTAAGTTTTTTTTTCTTGCATAGCATCAATGAGTTTCCGTATAAAAATAATCATTAAACAGGAAATCTTGATTTGATTTCTTGACTACGTAAAGTATGATAAAATATTACACAGATTTATCGTGCAGTTGTGACTGTTGATGTCATAGATGTGAGTTAATATTACGTGATTTACACTTTTTCTCTAGCAGCTGTGAGATCTCTTTTTGTGGAAGCTTTTTGTGAAGTTGCGGTAATTCACAAATGTGAGATAAAAAGTTGCAACCGTGAGATAAAAACTCACAATTGTGAGATAAACCTGTGATAGTTTTTTTCATATGCGGTAGAAACAAGCTTCCATAAAATTTCTTTTTGAAATTGCTAGGAGATGATCCCGCCTCAGTCTTATTCAGTTCAAGGTTTTGCACAGAGTCCATTATTCCAAATCTAGGCTGGCTGAAATATATCCCGATGTTGAGGATAGATGTGACAGGTGCTACGCCTCTCCCTGTAATCTAAGTCATATGTTGTTTTTGTGCCCAAACTTGCAGGACTTTTGGACAGGTTTTTTCAAAATCATGTCCACTATAGTTGGGGTGCATTTAAAACCATGTCCATTAATTGCCATATTTGGCATTCCAGATGATTCAGTCCCGTTGAGTTCTGCACCTAAGGATGTTATCGCTTTCTCATCTTCATAGGCTAGACGTACCGTACTCCTACACTGGAAGTCCATTAAGTGTCCCTCTGTCTCTCAGTGGATTAAAGATTTATTATTTTTTCTTAAGTTANAGCTGAAAGTCTGAATTAGGTCATGCATCTGAGTAACCTTTCTGATTCACACAGATTCGTCTGAGCTGGAGGATGTGTGTGTGTGTGTGTGTGTGTGTGTGTGTGTGTGTGTGTGTGTGTGTGTATTTTTGGGTTTGTTCTTTGTACATTTTTTTTCCCTCCTGTTTTATAAAAAAAAAACAATAATAATAATATATTCCATTCATTGTTCTTGACATGTTTGTATATGAAAATTGTTCAATAAAAATAACTATTTTCTAGGAGAAAATATTACCCAGATTCATCTCACAAGGGTGACTTTTTACCTCGCAAATGTGAGTTATTTTCAAGCAACTGTGAAAGCGCAAAGTCGCAGTAACCCACAATTGTGAGATAAAAAGTTGCAATTGTGCTATAAATCTGCATAATACAGTATTTTCTTATACATGGCAAAAACAAGATTCTCTGTGGAAGCTTTATGAGAAAATATTATGCAGATTTACCTTGCAATTATGACTTTTTGTCGCCATTATGAGTTTCTATCTTGCGATGATGAGATAATATCTCAAAGTTGAGTCGTATTATCTCATAATACTCTCATATCTCGTATTATCTGCATATAATACTTTGTCACATGTGGCTGAAATGAGCTTCCATATTTCTCTGATGAACATTTTTCTCTTTTATATCGTATGGAATGTTCAATTCTACATAATTTTATTTTTATTCTACTTTCACGTATCTATTTGTTGTTTTGGACCAATACGCTATTCTCCTGATTCTAATATTTATTGCGGGAAAAAAAATTCCATGATGATGTTTTTTTTTCTTAATACCAAGAATGTAAAGAACAGACTTGCCTTCCTGGGATGAATGTTTCTGCAAGATCGAACTCGTAAAGAACAGAGAACTCTGCATACTTGCAAGTGTTGTAGTCACATTCATCATCTAGTCATTCTAGACTCATCTCATGCTCTCATCTCCAGCGTCTCCAAAGTCTCTGCTTAAGTTCATAGGATTGGTACAGTGCTGCCTTACAGTATTTATGTTTATGTCAGAGTTTGAGTTTCCTGAGTTTGAAAATCAATTTTTATCTGAAGTCATAGATCACAAATCCAAGTCAAGTTACAAGTCATGAAGTCAGAAAGTCCAGGAGCTGAGTACTTACATGACTGGTACTGGTGTATAGAATGAAAAAGAATGGATTATCCAATGCTCACCTCATTTCTTCAGACTTTAACGCATCATTTATTTAAAATATATACCTCCTGGGTTAATTTCCTATAAAAGCAGTCCTGCGGTAGTTCGGACTAGAAGGTTTATACTAATGTGCTCATGCTAATGTGGTATTGTTTCTATAGCAACAACAAAAACATGGACTTGTATGGCTCCATATAAACAGAATAAAAACTGTGTCTAATGATTGTTATGGTCGATTTTCTTCTATTCGTGTTTATTCAACATTTTTGGAAGGAGTCTCCAGTGTCAGTGATTTGTAACAGTCAGAGGTAAAGCTGTAACTTTAAGTTTTCTGACATGGGATTTCTCCATAACATGTCAAGCTGTGTTTTTATTATTATTATTATTATTATTATTATTATTATTATTATTATTAGCTTCTCTCTGGTGAGAGAATGAGTGTTTATAGTGTTTATGCTATAACGTGGGAGAACAGGAACTAACTTTTTTCACACACAATAAGATGTTAGTAAAGACAGATAAAAACACAACATGTTCGTTAATAAATAAAATCATTAGCACTGGCAAATTGCTGTGGTAAACGTGACATAAAGTACTTCGGGTTACGCTGGTACTGGGAAATATTCAACTTCAGGGTGGTGATAGCGACTGTGCTTTGCACTCAGACACATCACACCATCCAGTTGTTGATTATTTTCCTATAACAGCACATTCTAAAGTTGTGTGTCCCTTACATAAGAGCTACTGATTAATTAATGATATTTGGATTGGATCAAGAACACTTGTGGGTGTTTTAACCATTATTCATTCAGGAATATAATAATGCAGAGTGAGAACACTTCTGCTCAGCTCGTATTGGTCCCAGAGAGTAATGAAAGTGTTAAAACATCTGTGACTGAAGGCGTGATCCAATATCCTGTCTGAAGAGATGTCTTACTTAGACTGCCAACTAAGTATAAACAGTATACACGCTACTGAAGCGAGGTGCAGAGAGATGGGCAAGCGTTAGATATGAGTCTGCAGTGTTCTGTCTGTCACCGCACTGTCCTCTGGCAGAATGTCACCATGTCCTTTGCGTAGTTGTGTGAATCATGCTCAGAAGGTAACAGAGTGTGTTATAAAGTACAGAAAATGTTACATTGCATATATATATATATATATACAGTACATCATGCAACAAGGAGGCTTGTAGATTGGAGATTGTAGATGGTGGTATATATATATATATATATATATATATATACAGTCAGGTCCAGAAGTATTTGGACAATGGCAGAGTTTTTGTGATTTTGCCTTTATACACCACCACAATGGATNTGTAGACTTTCAGCTTTATTTTAAGAGGTTCCACAAAAATATGACATTTACCATTTAGGAATTACAGCCATTTTAAGTAAAGCAGACAATCCATTTTTAGGGGCTCAAAGGTATTCGGACAAAGTGACATAATTGGTTTCACCTAATGTGGTCCTCACATGAAAACAAATGTTTGATGCATTCATTTTTAACGTTTGTTATTTATTATGTAATTTAAAAATTATTTTTAAAATAGTAAAACCTAGAATAGCTTTTTTTAAATATTTAACAATAAACACTGAACATGTATTGAATTACATGCATATGTATTTCTAACCTGTTTGTTTGTTACTTATTTATGTAGTATAATTCATTTTGATTTTTTTAATTATTATTTTAATTATTTTTAAACGAACAACTCTTAGTATTATCTTACTAAGATTACTAAAGCTGCTCCAAATGCTTTGCCATTGGTCCAATGCAAATTTTATGCAAATGAGGTTGACGACGTCGGCGATTCGTCGGCACTCCCGGAAGTGGGCGGGGCTTGTGTTCTTGATTCATTCATATAGAGCCCGGAACACGGCTACACAGTAGAGAGAGCGCGGTATAGAGACAGCTCAGGGAAGTGGGTTGAGGGTTCAGTGGAGGTTTACTGACTGACAAGGGGTGTTTTCATGTTTTGTTATTTTTGTAAATTAAACACCGGGACAAACCAAAGGTAAATAAATCCGGAGAAGTTCCCAGAATGCTTTGCCATGTAACGCGGCCGGACTCGGTGGTGATGGAGGTGGAAGTGGACGCGAAGGCGAATGGAGAGGATTGTCTGAACAAGGTGGGATGTTTTACCTGCTTTTCCTCTTAAATCCTTTATTCGAGCATTTTACCTGACTGAGGAGAAATGAGGAGAAATAGTGATATCCTGCAGGAGCCAGTGTTTAGGACGCAAACAGACAAACCTCATTCAAGCCTTCAGCTCTATCCTGGGATTAAATGCAACTTTTAAAGGAGAAATTAAAATGTTTTTTTTATTATTATTATTATTATTATTATCATTATTATCAGAAAGTGAAATTACTCCAAAAATGTCGCATGTTACAATTTTCAATTTTACAAAGTAGTTTTAGACAATCTTACTATAAGTATAAGTCCACTAAGAAAAGTCACATCCATTAAGATTCCCATTAAAATACTGTCTATAGATGTGTGTGTGCACTGTGTAGTGAAAGTGCTGCTGAGAAATGTAAGTTATCAGTCCAAATGCCTGGTCAGGAATGTTGGAATTAACTCCAATGAACACCTTTTATTCCTGTTAAACGCATTGCTCTGGTGGCTTAGAGGATCATTTCTGGTATAGCTGACTGAGGTTACTTTAGTTCAAATCCCCTGCATCTGCTTCCTGCATACTTTCATATGCAACACTACACACATTCAACACACACACACACACATTCAACACATACACACACATTCAGCACTACATCCTGATAGTTTGAGATTAATTAGTAAACCCCAAACGCATTTGGATGTAGCTCCGCAGGTTGTTCCAGATAATCAGTATTCCCAGACTGTAAGAGTTTGCAGTAATCTGACAGCTCCTGGTCCATGGTGTGTTGTCCGTGTTGTGGACTGGCATGCTTGGCATACCTGAGTTCAAGTATGCCATCCTTGAAATGCCAGCTTCATGATTTGTCATCGCTGTTCTAAATCTTCCCAATATTTATACTGACTGGATGTGTTTTGTTTTTTTTTTTGTTGCAGGTATGTCGGAAGTTAGGTATCATCGAGGTGGACTATTTTGGCCTGCAGTTCTCCGGCAGTAAAGGGGAGAACCTGTGGCTGAACCTGAGGAACCGAATCTCACAGCAGATGGACAGTGTGACGCCATGCCGGCTCCGACTGAGGGTCAAGTTCTTCGTCGAGCCCCATTTAATACTGCAAGAGCAGACCAGGTACTTCTGGCACTTTTTACTCCAGGTCCAGTGTGTCTTAGAGGCTGTAATCTGTGTGTATGAGCCCAGTACTGGATATAAGCGTAATTAAATGGAGAGCTTTGATATTTGTATCATCGTAGGCAAAAATGGCGTCAGTGCTGTAAGATTTCTGAATGTGGATTAAACCTTTTTCTCTGAATCCCTTTAATCGAATATTAACACGTGTCAAAAATTCAGCGAACAAGCGCTTGAGACTATTTCTCAGACAGATATAGTTTGCGTTTCAGAGAAATCTGAGTGACAGGAAGAACAAGTCAGCATGACTGAACCACTGTTGGCACTTGAGAAAAGGGGAAGTACATGCAGTTTTTAAAAAAAAAAAAAAAAAAAAGGGCTTATTTTTGACTTATAAAATGAGATTCTTGTTCTAGCCCAAATCTGGGTCATGTTAAATATGAAAAATTCATGTGCATTGATGTTTCCTAAGGGCTGCTTCAAATATACATCACACAGCACAAGAACAGGAGCCTGTGAAGTGCTGCTTCTTTTCTTTTTCCGGCAGAGACGAATGCCCTGTAGTAACCCTGCTCGCTCAGGGTAACTCTAGGTCACTGAGCAGCACGAGGCTTGGAGGCAGCGCATGGAAATGCGATCCCTGCTGTAAAGCCTCTCGTCCCCACCCACCTCCTCGCTCTAGTTTGTTCCCCGTGTGGGGTTTTTTTTTTTTTTTTTTTTTTCGCTTGTATTTGTAGAGCAGCAGACCATTTTGGCACTTCATGGTTCCTTTATTAATCCCAGCAGCATTTTTTTCCAATGAAGCAGAAGGTCTCTTTTTAGTCTGGAAGGTTTCTAATGTATTTACAGAGTTATTGTAGATGATTGAGTGGAGATGTTTGGACGTGCCGTAAAGTCACACAGTGCAGACGTGTCAGGACGAGATCAGGACTTTGACTCGGGTGCTCTGTATGTACCAAGTCATTCTGAAGAAGTTGTACTCCAGTGCAGCGTCTGTGTCTCGTCACATCTTATCTCTGTAGGTTGAGCTGCTTGCTGATTATGTTCCCCTGTGTAACATCTAGCCGTGTACTTCTTATTCTCCTGCTTCTTAATACTCAAAATATATATATTTTTAGGTTCTTACTATTATTACTTGTCACACTTTGTGAAACGATCCCAATAAAACATTAGCCGAATTCTATCAGATTACGCGATAACATAACGTGTTCTCCGTGTCAGATTATATGATGAAGATCCTCTAACGATAGATCTACGATTTTAACGAAAAGGCTACATTCTGTTTACGTCAAGTCATGATCCGGAAATCGGCTCGTGCGGAAAAAGGGGCGGCAAAAACACAGAAGCTTTTCAGTGAGCGAGTGCGTTTTGTTTACATTTCAACATCGCCGCTACCGTATTCGTACCTGTTCTGGCAGTTTTGCGCGATTCTGTGCCGTCCTCCTACTGGGGAATTTTAGACGAGTGTCATAGCGGCGCTAGCGCTCTGAGATTTTAATCAAACCTTTTCGGACAGAACGTTTGTTATCAAGCTGTGTTTGTTTGCAGTGACACTAAATCGGCCAGCAGTAAAGTGAGCACGTGATGATGCACTCATGACCAAAGAATTATTTTATGAAATACGTTTATTGTTTTTTCGGGAACAAAATCAGGCTGGAAATCTTATTGTAAATCCAGCTTTAATAAACTTGTGCCAGACTTGACGCCCACTCTCTTGTGTTTCTGTACAGTGGAATTTTTATTTATTTTTTATTTTATTTTTATGAGATTGGCCAGTAGGGACAGTCCCTTTGAAACTTCCTCTTGATATAATTTGGGCACTGATGAACTGGCATCCTGTCCCTTGCCTCCAGTGGTTATAATTCATCCTAACTGCCTTCTTTAGGGACATTTTTTTTTTTTCTCTGGAGTGGAAGTGTTTTACATTTTGCATTGCACTGTACTACAACCTACTAACTGAAGAACTTCCCCAGAACTTTTGCAGAAGTCCTCGGTGTTGTCCTTTTGTGGTAAACATGTCTTGAGTGCGTTAAAATGGCAGACTTGGACTAGTGATTAAAGATGTATGGGTAATAATAGGAGCTCCTGTTCTCCTCCCACAGGGTTGCCAGACCATGTGGTGTGGTGTCACATTAGACTGGAAGGGAGTGACACTGTGCTCTGTCCAGAATGAAATAACTGGGTAATTTGACCGAGAGAGAGAGAGATACAGCTGGAAATGACCAGTTTTAAGGGGCTTTGTTCTATTCACAGTGAAAAGTTTCACTTTTGCTCCTATTCAGACTTGACCGATTTATGGGTGTGCCTAAGAGGTGCATCTTTCTGTAGAAGAATTGTCTTCATTTACTGAATGTGACTAGCGCAAAGTCAGCTTGTCAGAAAGCAAGCGGTGGTCCACCGCTGACAGGATGTGATGTCATCTTTGCTGGGGTAGAGATAACTGTCTGTTTTTAGCTTGACATTTCTTACTCACTTCAGCCTGGAGATTTGGTAAAGCACTTCTTTGTTCAAGCCCTGGCAGAGTGTGTGTGTGTGTGTGTGTGAGCACGTGTGATGCACAGCTGAGGCTCGCACTCGAAATCTCTTTGTGTGTTCACCTTTGCCCTACATCTCCTAGGCTTGAGGGCATTGCATTGCTCACGAACACAAAGCTTATCATCCGCGTCTGAAGCTCTGCAGCTCTCACACACACACACACACACACACACACACACACACACACACACACACACCCCAAGTGTATAAATGATTCAAAATCCAAAATCCGCTCCTCCTTCACTTCCTTGTGTATTGTTACTGCAGTGAGTGTTGTTGTTGTTGTTTTTGTTTTGTTTTTTTGACATGTGTCCTTCTTGGAGAAGGCGTTCACACAATTTTGTTGCCTGCTGACCAAAAAAAACCCGACACGCCTGTCTCCATTATCATCTCCACTACGATACTGTAATAGTGTAAAAAAAAAGTCAGCAAGCCTGCAGCAGCCATCTGACTTCATGTTTTCATGTTTCCTTTCTAACACGCCCACATGGCCTCAGGAAAGACGTGTTAATTAGCAGATTAGTTGGATCGAGTGTGTTAAAGCAGAGAAAACAACCCGTTGCGAGCAGTGTTACTGTACGACACGCAGACACGTGATGAGGGAGAGAACGTGAGACGTGTACGAGATTTCTGATCCAGAAAAGCCCGTCACTTAATATCACATCATACACTCTCTCTCTCTCTCTCTCTCTCTCTCTCTCTCTCTCTGCCCATCCCCCACTTTTTTTCTCTCAGCCTGTTGCGTAAGCTGTATACTATACATTAGTCTGTGGTTATGTAATACTCTCCACATGAGATGAGAAATAACCTCCAGGAGCTCTTCATCTGAACCCTGGTCATTACTCTGATTGTTTTTCTATAAATAAGCAGCGTTTATCCGTATGTCAAGAGCCCGAGACCGGCTGCCAGGTACAGTTATTATTTAACTGCATGTCCATTACAGTCAGAGTCAGCAGAACAAGTGCACATTTAAAGCGCACTGACACCGGGGTGTAATGATCAGACCTGGGTTTGGGTCGACGTCTCTTTAAAAGACAGTTATTTCAAATGAATTGACTGTTCTTGAAAAAGGACAGACACCAGTGTGAGGGGGAGAATCCTATTTTTAACCTGGTTAATGGACTCCGGGGGTTTGCCTGTAATGCTGATACTGTTAAAATAGTTCATCTCTAACCTCATCATCTTTCGTGAATTAGCAGAAGTCCTACTCCTGATTCTGAACAAAGTTGGTCACGTATTGATCGGAGGATACTAAATCAAAACAAACTCGTATTGTAGGAAATTCAGTGGTGTCTTAAAATTAAATCGTTGCCTTGTGAATCTAAATCATGTCATGAGCCTGAGGTTTACACCCTACTACACGGCTGTTCGTTTTTGTTTTTGTTTTTTTAATTGTTTTTCATTTTATTAGTTTCTCAGTGCAGACGTCCTAGAGGCTCAAAATACTCTGCTATCTTCTGCTGACCTCTAGCCTCAAACCCCCCACACACACACTCTATCTCACTCACACACACACACACACACACACACACACACACACACACACACACACACGGATAAAGCCATGCCAAATGTGAGGTGTGTGTGTCAGAGAGTACATATGGTTTAAATCCAGGCTGGGGGAAGTGTGTGTGTGTGTGAGTGTGAGAGAGAGAGAGAGAGAGAGAGAGAGAGAGAGAGATCATAAACACAGCAGGTTCCTAATCTTGTCTTTCTCAGCTCTCACTTTTTCCCCCTTCTCAAAGCTCTAATCAGCTCTGCTGTATTTTGGCACAGGGAAAGCTAAAGCGCTAAAGCGCTGATCACACTCAGCCGATCGTTTTAAACATCGGCCAAAAAATAAATAAATAAAAAATTTATGAACACACCATTTTTAGCTTCAGTCTTTTTTTTAATAATTATTTTGTATAATTTCTTTTTTATTTTATGTCTCTTCCATTTTCCTTTTTACTTCTTTATTTTTATTCTTTAACTTTCCTATTATTTATTTATTTATTTATTTATTGCTATATAGATGGGCATGAGTCAAATGCAAAACTTAAGTGTGACAAATCAGAACTGAATCGAGTTCTGAGGAATCTGGACACTTGCACTGAACACTGGAGATTTTGTATTTTTCTATTCTTTAAATAGTTCGTTCCTGTTGGATGACCAAATCTATATATATTTTTTTTTACCTTTATTATTTATTTCTGATTAATTTTTTTATTAATTTTGATTCTATTTTATTTGTATTATTTTTCTTTTATTCTTTAACATTTTTAAAAAAAAAATCTGCTACTTTATCATTTTCTTTTTGGCATTTATTTATTTATTTATTTATTTATTTATTTATTTCATGTGGGTTTCAGCCTGGTTTTTTTTTTTTTAATTGTTGTTTCACCCACAATTAAGCCCTGGCCTCGGGGAGCAATGTACACATCGTGTTAAACACAAATAAGCTCAGATGTGTAGAATTTGCACGACCATCCATGCGCATATATATATTACACACACACGCGCGCGCACACACACACACACACACACACATGCAAAGTGTCCTGTGTTTCTTCTGGACCTATGTAAAACACATCCGTACGCTTGTTTTAAGCTGTTCAGGTGGCGAGTGTAGGTGTCCACTGCCTCAGTTCGTCCTTGACTAGAGCAGGAAGTGGAACTGGGTCTCATTCAGTGGCTGAACATTTTCAGTAAACGTGGCAGCTGCCTGTCTCCCACTTAACCACATAATCAGGACACCAGCTAATCCTTTAATCTGCTCTTATTAACCAGACGACTGAAATGTTCATCAGTCTCATCAGAGCGCTGCCTCGAGCTTCAGAGCGCTGCCTCGAGCTTCAGAGCGCTGCCTCGAGCTTCAGAGCGCTGCCTCGAGCTTCAGAGCGAGTCCTCGAGTAAGACTGACTGGCATACCGAGGCAGTTTTAACACCGCTCGAAATACAAGGCTGGAGAAAATGTTCAGTAAAGATTTCCCCAGATTTCCTCGAACGTGTGTAATGCTGACTGGCAGGTCGCGTGTGTGTTTTCGTGGAGTTACTCATCACTGCTTGAAAGGAAATAACAGCAAGCCTCAGCGCCTTTTATCACACATCACTCACTAGAAATGTAATAAGAAAAATGGCACTGGGGCAGCTTTTATTACTCCCATGAGGTTTTTATTTTAACCAGCAAAAAAAAATTCTTTAAAAGGTCAATCTGCATTGTTATGCCTTTCTTTGAACACACTGTAGCTGATGACGCTTGTGTAGACTGCTATAGATTAATATCTGTATCTGTTTAACATGTCATATGACACGGTGAACCAAAACATGTCTTTTTGTTTTAGCTTATCAAGGTCTTATCACAGAATAGTGTGAGGTGCTGTTCCTTATTTGCAAGACACACACACACACACACACACACACACACACACACACACACACACAGTAAGTGTAGAACCAGTTTGGCCTTCTGTGCATGACCTATAGTAACCTACATGACTCTAGTTTCTTCAGCAGAGCTGGGAGAGATGCTTTCTTTCCTTCCCTCCCTTTCTCCCTCACACAGACTTGGCTTTTGGGCAGCTTTTAATTACCAGTTTGCGAATCGTGGCAGAACACGCCACTGAGCAGAGATGAACTGTTTATAGATGCGTTAGAAAAATGTTTCATGTTTCATTCTGCCTGGTACAGAGCAAAACCGTTCACTTTTTATATCCAGTGTTTTATTGTTGCAGTGGTGATTAAGTCCTTTTTGTGCAAATTAACTGTGTGTGTGTGTGTGTGTGTGTGTGTGTGTGTGTCGGTTTACATTGACAGGGTTTACTGTAGTTCGTTGACTGAGAGTAACCCCGTCTGAGCAGCTCGGGTTCGTTTTGTTTGACAAACTGAAAGAGCTTTGTTTCCGCGCAGCCGCTGAGGTATGGTTACGTCCGCCCTGATTGGCCGACACGTTGCCGTCTCTAGGCAAAAAAAAAAAAAACTTTTCTTTCCATTCAGAGGAACTTTTTGTTCCGTGGCGAGTGCCTGACATTTGCCGGGTCTGGCACAATGACTCCGGCTGTAACCAAGACAATAAAGGAACAACCCTGAAAAAGGATGGATGTGTTTCTCTGTAAACCTCAATATCCTAAACGTGCTGCTTATGATGCCTTTATGGACACTGTTCAGTCCAGCTGAAAAGCAGATGGCTTTTTCCCTTCCCCCGTTCATCTGAATCTCAGTCAGACCTCCTGGCCAGAGGGGATGTGGAAGCACATGAGGTGGGCTTTGTTTGAACGGGATATGATCAGGCAAAAAGACTTTATTCTTTTTCTTCCATATCTCAGTGGATTTAAGTTCGACTCTGCACTCTTGACTCCTCAGAAGTTCACTGTACACAGTTGACCCTGCACAATTGACTCATATCGAGCCTATGACCTTCTCCTTGCCGTCTGAGAGGTTCCTGTTTTTACTCGTTTACTTATTCCACTGATGCGATCGTGCTGAAGGTTTTGTATCATGCGAAAGAGAACTTTTATTCAGAGGCCACGTTGCAGCCCGCTGACTCACTCATTAGTGTGGTGTGTTTTATTTATTTATTTAATTTCCTGTATTTCCCTTTAATTAAAGAGTCTTAAGAGATGTGTGTATTCAGTGACGTCCACAGTCCACTTTCAAGAACTGCTCATCAGTTCTCAAAAAACTAAAGCAAACCCGTTAGTTATTGTTTAACGGTACAGCAGTTAAAACGGAGACAGATCAGTTTTAGCAGTTTGAGAAGGCCTTGTTTACGTCATGTGACCTTCATCTAATCCATTTAACCATTAGCACATGTACACATCTAACATGGTGTTAATTACTGCCTCGACTTTAACAGCTGCCAACAGATACTGTCTCCCGAGTTATACATTAGCTGGCATAACAATCATCCGTCCTGATGCAGATCGTTGAAGCTTCAGTATATACAAATACCAATATATATTTTCCTCTTTTTAAATTACGCACTTCAGCTAGCCAGCTAAAATAACGTCGACTGCTCAAAAGCTTGATTTCTGTACAGGAAGAAATACACCCAATCAGTATGGCTTGGAGTTGTAAGATTAGACGTTTTGAGCCAAGGATATCGCCGTGTAAACAAGCACGCAAGACACAAGCTGAAGTGCATCTGTCGCCGTCTGGCCAGCCCTCTGTGCTAACACGCTAACGCTGACTCAGCAGCCTCTGCCTGCCCACACCATATGACAATTTATGTCCTGCGCACCACTGAGGCGAACATATTTTTAAAATAATAATTAATAAAAACAGCAGGGTTTTTCTTTTTTCAACCTAGGCTGGCTTAATGTGTGAGTAGCGCATGTTCCTGTATCAGTTTCCCACTAAATTTTATCTGACTTTTGTGACCTACTTTCACATTTTCCATACAAGGTTACATGGTTATGTTTTAGAGAGCTGGGGTCCAAGCACTAAACCGTCACAGGAAAGTCGTATTAAGCTTACAACTTGATATTTCTGATCTCCTCCTTTTCTGTTTTTAGAGTTTCATTTGCACAAAGTCGAACTGCATATTAAGGGGGAAAAAAAAAGAAACAGGTGGCAGTGCATTTGAAAGCTGGCCTCAAGGCAGCATTACGTGCTCAAGAATGTGCGCCTGCATGATAGCAGCCGCGAGGTCTCGTGTTTAGCTCGATAAGACACATGGCAAAATAGTGCCTCTCGTTCTTTCTTGTGTACTACAGTAACCCCGTGATCAACTCCTCCCTCCGTCTTCCACCTTTGTTTTCCCTCTTCGGCTAAACCGGCGCCGCTTGTTCTGTCTCGTAGTGTGGCCCGTGAACGAGAGTAACCCCTCGCTCCCTCCCTCCGTCAGCCTGCCTTTGTTTCGCTTCTCAGGTAGCTCATCACATGAGTGGCGCTCTCCGGTGTCACCACAGGGAAGGTAGCGCTTACTCGCAGCGCCTTTGTCTTTCCACGGAGTGTGTTTATTGTTCCACACCCCCGTGTGTAACATGTGAGCTTCATCGCTTGTTTTTGTTTTGGACCTGTCCTTAGTCGCTCATTCCTCACTTATTATTACACCACATTCTCCTTTAGTCTAAAGTCAATATTTATCCAGCCACAGCTTTTGTCAGCGAGCTGATATGCATGGTTTTTTGTTTTTTTTTTTGTTTCGTTTTTGTTTTTTTGGTTAAACGCATCATGGCTGGGGCTGAAAGAGCAGGAAGTTGGGATGCCTCCCAGTCCGAGGGCTGCGTTCCCATGGACTTCCATGGTCCAGAGGTGCCAAGGGTGAAGGGATCGTGCTGTATAAGTCCTGAGAAAAGTGGTACGATCTCCAAAACCGACTTTTTGGTGATAAGCTGAGCATAGGCTGGCCGTCTTGATTTACAGAAGAAACGGAGGAGGAGGAGGAGAGAAACGAGTAGAAGATACAGGAGTTAATAAGATCCAGACCAGAACAAGTCCGTATTCACAATTCACAATAGACCAGAAATGGAAGAATGAACAGTTCAGTGAATCTTTTCTTCGTCCCGCTCTGTAATTTATCACGGAGTCTGAATCCTCTGATCAGCCGTCAGCGGTAAAAGAAGTGGCTCATCCTGGCTGATAAGAGCAGAAGAACGTGCTTTTGTATTAATCCTGGCACAAAGCAGGAGCATCATTCTTTCTCAGGAAATGGTTTGAATTTTAAACAGGTAGTAGGTAGTCGGATTTTCTCATGAAAAAAGGCTTTCATTTCCCTTTTATTGTAAAAAAAAAAAAAAAAAATCCTTCACATCCTTTCAAGAAAATACTTCTGAATAGGAGATGGAGACTTGTCCTCTCTAAATCTAGTCTGCATGTTTTGTGTTTTGTGGACATTTTAGATGCCACTTAAACAGATCTTCAGCGATCCCTATTGGTGTAGTGGAGTTTAGTTTTTGTGCTGTTAGATTTACTGTGTTGTTTTCAGAGCTGAAGCCTTTGCTACAGCCTGGGATTAAGATTAAAAATGTAATGACAACGATCTTTATTTAACAAAATTCCCTACTGTATCAGGTACAGGTAGAGCTCGAATAAGAGGTTTTCCATAAAACACCATGAAATGTGCCATATTACAGCTAGGCTAATGTAAAAATTAAAAGCTGCACATGTTGAGGAGAAAATGTGGTACTAAGGATGGAAGCCAAAAGAGCTGCTTAGCAATGGCAAATTACGGCAACATCAATTTGTCATGCGGTTTTTCAGGGCTTATGCTTTTGTGGAAGGTTTAAAATGCTTAATGGAGGCTCTGAGCAGAAAGTCCAGATAGCGCACACCGAGGCGGCTTAAGTAGACTCCTTCTTTATCACACAGGAGCAAACTGGCAGGGTCATGAATTCAGAGCAGAACAGCGGCATGTCTGGCTTCAGCTCCAACTCTGCCGGCTGATAAGAGCTGCGACTGTGTGCGAGGGAGGCAGCAGGGTGAAAGTCAAACCACTTCACACCACTTGCAGGTCATGAAACGCTGCCTGACCTCTGCTGTGTTTGAGCACATGAGCTGAAAGTGAATATGGCCGTATAGGGAACGGTAAACTCTTTCCGTTTCTGCATTTACCCTTCTAGTAGTGAGTGTGGTCTGGGGTTGTTCCTGTTATGGCTTTGTTTGTGTTCTGCCTCTCGAGATTCACACTTCTGCATATGAGCTAGTGGTGTGCCACACTGGAAGGAGTCTCTAGTGTCAGTATTTTGTAACAGTCAACGGTTAAGCTGTAAAGT
>JAKKZN010000029.1:4019654-4033805 GCA_033441825.1 Pangasius elongatus
CACCTACAATCCCTGCCGGACCCGAGACTCCAACCCACGACCTTCAGGTTCACCTTCAGGTTACAAGTCCAACTCTCAGACCGTTAGTAGTCTCATCAACACAAAGCCAAATATGGAGATGTACTGTATAAGGTAGTGGAAATGGAAATGCTGAGTTCAGACAACACAGTGCTGGATTCTGACTGATTAATTTTCTATAACATGATCTCTGACTGTAATTCAAATCACATTCATTCTAATACTTATCATTTCTGTATTAACTAATTGATAGGACTTGCATGGAGGATGCTGCACATAATCTAATATATAGATTTAAAAATATATATGTTAATAATCACTGATATGATGTTTCTTTTACCTTATTGAAGGAGTCACTGGTGTCAGCGCTTTGTAACAGTCAGTAAGCCTTTTTTTTACATGACGAGCTCCTTTTTTTATCTTATTAACTTCACACTAAAATTCTTTGTGTACTATGTACACCTCATAGGTTTATTTAAAGAAATGTAAATTTGTGGTTTTGTTGTTTTGCAAGAGCAAGTAGCGTTTGATTGTTAGTAGGTTACATCCCTATAACACATATAAAAAATGTAGGCTATTCGTGTGCTGGGAGCTCAGTAACTCTAATACCCCAGCAAAAGGGTCTCTTCTCTGACGAGTCCTTTTAAAGGTCATCATCATAATTCTGCATTTTAATCTCGGCCAATATGTGGTTTCGCTTTGGTTCATTTTTGGCGTCTTCATACTGAGTAAAAAGCACAAAACCTCTTTTCACACAGAAACTTTTTCTGCTAGGTGAAAGACAGTGTATTCTTTTCACATTGAGTAAATAGGTTTTTCACAGTCCACAGCTCTGGGCTACTAATCAGAAGGTCGGGGTTGAAGCCCCAGCACCAGCCAAGCTGCCCCTGTTGGCCCTTGAGCAAGGCCCGTAACCCTCTCTGCTCCAGGGGTGCTGTATTTTGGCTGACCCTGTTCTCTTACTCCAGATTCCTAACAAGCTGGGAAATGAGAAGAAAAGAATTTCACTATGCTGTAATATATATGTGAAAAAATAAAGGCTTCTTCTAATTAGTTATAAAACTAATCCCGTCCAAACAGGGTTTAAAACGGTCAGTCTTTCTTAAAAGGATGATAAGCATGCCGTTACCATGCCATTCATGTTTGTACTGCATACACTGTATATATTCTTCATTCTTTATATTACTGGAATTGATGATGGACACCCTGAAAGGGAATTCCTTGCACATCTTATACTTGGCAAATGTATAATTGTCATTCTGACTGTAAACAAGGTGCCAGGCTTGAGCTCTGTCAGATCAGATAGACTGGAATCTGTAATGAATGTGTCCCATCCAGTTTTCTTTTCAGTCACTGTGCTTCCATATAGAGTTAAAAACCGGTCAACTTGAACCTTAGTTTTGTCTGTTGGTGTTTAATGTGTAACTCTTGGTTACTCTTTCTGTAAGCATAAATTACTAGATTTTGTTATTCAGAACCAAATGTCAAATGCAGTTTGTGTTGCAGAAAATTATTAATATATAATGCATACATGTCATGATTGATGAATCTCAATCCACTCTCCAGGTTTACTGGTGTTTACAAGAAACATTACACGTTAGGGGGGAGATAAATTCATAGAAACGAAAATTCATAGAAAATTCATAGCAAAACTGAAAGTCAGAAACAGATCTGCATTACAAATTTACCATCACGTTTGGCACAAATGATTCTCTATGACACATTCCTAAGAGCATGACTTCTACTGCTCATGAGCTGGTGTGTTTTGTTGTAAGTGTATGAGCTAAAAATAGACCTGTACAGTTTTCCACATCAGTGCGGTTTCACAGCGCCACCTACTGACTGAGCAGCACACTGCAGCCAAACCTGCTGGCACTACCTGCTGAGGTGTGTGTTCAACAGCAGAGCCTCAGCAATAAAGCAAATAATATTAAACAAAAATAAATAATTAAAGAATAATACAATTTTTTTAAATAAATGAAATAAAAATAAAAGTTTGATGGATATGAGAAATCTGGTCATGACCCACTCCATGTGTGCAAATGAATTTTGGGTTTACAATCCACCACTTGAGAATCACTGTGTATTATACTATACTACACTATACTATACTACACTACACTATACTACACTATACTATACTACACTACACTACTCTATACTACACTATACTACACTATACTATACCACACTACACTATACTACACTACTCTACACTACACTACTCTACACTATACTACTCTACACTATACTGTACTATACTGTACTACTCTACACTATACTACACTGTACTATACTACACTATACTATACTACACTACACTATACCTCACTATACTAAACTACACTGTACTGTACTGTACTACACTGTACTACACTGTACCATACTATACTATACTACACTATACTACACTACACTGTGCTATAATGTACTGTACTACACTGTACTACACTATACTACACTACACTGTACTGTACTATACTACACTACACTATACTACACTATACTATACTACACTACACTATACTACACTATACTAAACTACACTGTACTGTACTACACTGTACTACACTGTACTACACTATACTATACTACACTATACTAAACTACACTGTACTGTACCATACTACACTATACTATACTACACTATACTACACTACACTGTGCTATACTGTACTGTACTACACTGTACTACACTATACTACACTACACTGTACTGTACTATACTACACTGTACTATACTATACTACACTATACTACACTATACTAAGCTACACTGTACTGTACCATACTACACTATACTATACTACACTACACTATACTACACTACACTGTGCTATACTGTACTGTACTACACTGTACTGTACTATACTACACTGTACTGTACTATACTATACTACACTATACTACACTATAATAAACTACACTGTACTGTACTATACTACACTGTACTACACTATACTACACTACTCTATACTAAACTACACTGTACTATACTATACTAAACTACACTATACTACACTACACTACACTGTACTATACTACTCTACACTATACTAAACTACACTGTAGTGTACTATACTACACTGTACTATACTATACTACATTATACTACACTATACTAAACTACACTGTACTGTACTATACTACACTTCACTACACTATACTAAACTACACTGTACTGTACTATACTTCACTGTACTACAATATACTATACTACACTACACTGTACTATACTACGCTGTACTATACTATGCAATACTACTATAATACACTACACTGTACTATACTACACTAAACCATACTATACTCAATGTTCTATACTACACTATATTACACAACACTGTACTACATTTACATTTACATTTACATTTATGGCATTTGGCAAACGCCCTTATCCAGAGCGACTTACACTGTACTATACTGTACTACAATGTACAATGTACTATACTATACTATACTTGAAGTTTGCATATATATATATATATATATATATATATAGTTTTTTTTAAGTGAATTCTGTGGTTGTATCCTGCAACAAGACAACAAACCTAAACATAAAGTAAAAACAAATTTATTTGTAGTAGATCTAATGTTATTGCACATAAAGCTGAACTTTTATTGCATTTATTGAAGTTCATAGTTGAGAAAAGTTTCTCACACAGATATGTGCTTCCGTAAACGGCCCGCACGCCGGCAGTTTGAGACCCCTGTGCTAAATGATATGGAATTCATAATGTCATTAATTATTCATTACCTAATTACTTGCTCCCTGGATTTATTATTATTATTATTTTTAAATACATTAAAAATGTTTGTTGTTTTTGTTTTTGTTATAAAATGTATTGTCTTAAAATTTGTCTTACAGAAGAATTTCGGCCTATATTCAAATGCAAAAAGAAATGACAGAAATGGTAAAGAAAAGACAGATTTTGTGGAGGGGGAATAAGACACATCTGAGAAAGTAGCACATTAATTTAATAACACGTAGATGTTTCATGAGATGCATCACTGAATATAGCTCATACTTACTGCTATGACATGTTGAGTACAACAGGGGGTGCCATTACTTAAGTAATCCTGTCAAACCGGACACTGGTTCTTCAGCTCTGCGTCTAGAAACCAAAACTATCTGAATAAAGTAATTGTGGATCATAATCACATGGTTTGTCCGTATCAGTAGATACAGTTAAAGGAGGTAGCAGAGCTACGACCAGATTGTGATGATGAACACGTGAGATCTTCCCTTCTCTTTAATTAAATGAAATGGGTATCTATACAAGAATCAGTAATTATGTTATGTTTGTTTGAGTGTGTGTTTTGTGTGTTATTTGAGTGAACTAAACTTAAATAAACCCTTTTGAATATGCTAAAAGCTCCTAAGACAATGTGACAATCCGTCATTTTTATTAGGCTAATTACGACTACAGCTCACTGGCTAGTGCTAGTGTACCCTGACCACTCTGCTGTAGCTTTGGCAGCATGCTTAGGGTTGTTGGAAGGTGAACCTCAAGTTTCCAGGTTCAAGTCCCTCAGTCCTGACCAGTTTCCCAGTCCCTGCTGATGAAAAGCAGCTCCAAATGATGCTACCACTACCATGTTTCACTGTTCTTAGGGTGATGTGTTGGGTTTTTCACGCTGTGCCAATGCCAAAAACTTCAATTTCTTTGTTTACGAGTCTCCAAATGGGATTTCCACTCTTCCGTAAAACTCAGCTTTGTAGAGAGTCCTTGTTGTGGTTGTCCTATGAATGAAAGAAATGAAGTTGCCCAAGGGTTTTGGTGCAACAAACAAAACAATACATGCATGGTGTGTACACTTCACATCACAGCGCAATGCTGGTGTGAGTTCAGGGTCAGGGGTCAGAGCTGAAACTGGAAATGCAGGAGCTACAAGTCTTGCCGCAGGGTAGCAAAAGGAAACTGTGTGTGTGTGTGACGTTGGCCGTTGCCTGCTTCGCCGTGGCAGTGCAGCGTGTGGGAGTAAAAACGAAAGGCAGTTCAGGAAAGGCCTTGACTTTGTTCTCCTCCTTAGGACAAAATGAAGGAAAGATGTTTGGAAGGTTCCTTCCAACCAAAGATTTGGTCCCTCAAATGTTCCTTCATTATAATTAGCAAAAATGTTTAAAACATGTGTTAAGATATTAAAAGTGATAAAGGTCCTCTGAGCTGTAATAGATTTTCTGAATTTTTGGATTGTGGTCTTGTTGCAAAATATATCCGTCTCATTTTTATTTTATTTTATTCTTGGTTTTAAAAACGTGTAGTTACTAACAATGTTATTTCACTGTATAATTCTATCATTTTAGATGAAAGGTCCTGACCTATATGTCCTAATTTCTCATAATTATGTGCATAGGCTCAGGCAGGATCATGGTTTTGTGCCATTTTCATTTTTCATCCCTGTTCTTTAAAAGTTATCTGTTCTATTCATTACAAATTGCCTCCCAGTGACTGCTCTCCGAGGATGTGTATCGGAAAACTGTTTGTTTATGACAGTTATGGCTCAGGGGAGCAAGCTGTTACGCTGTTGCTGAAGTTATTGCTGATATTTTTAGACATTTACTTCACCATTAGAGATGGAGAAGCCCAGAAAGGTGATCAATCTTGGGTGGAAAGGTGCATTAATGCAGCGCTCTAAAGCCTAAACTGTCTTTACCCACCTCCAGATGAAGACCTTACTCTCTGAGTGTGTATGTGTGTGTGTGTGTTTGTGTGTTTGTGTGTGTCTGCTCAATCTCAGTTGCACGTCACAGCTCGGAGCCTGACTCTGAAACACATCTGATTCAATAACGAGGAATCTGCAGAGGCTCCATGAGCATAAAGTGTCCCTGTGCTGCCGTGAATTGTCCCTAAGTGGACATTTAAACCAGCCGTGGTGGTGTTCCGAAGCCCTGCTCGGCCCAATTACCATCCTGCATCTGTGCAGATGGACCCCATTTTGAGGTGTGTGTTAAATGAACATATGTGCGTTAGCTGTGAGAGCAGGATAACAATATTTCATTAAATTACACAATCACATGATATAAACTCCATACAGGCAGGGGTAAAGGGTTTGCACTGGCCTACACTAGACTAACAGCAGTATCTGATATTAAAATAACAATAATATACTGTTATTTACATCAAAGACTTTAAATGAAAAAAAAAACACTTTTATGAAAATGTCTTACATATAAGCAGAGTATAAACTAGGAGCTGTAACTAAACCAGCAAAGCTTTTTCTGCTGTAGAACTCCTAAAATAAGATTATTATTATTATTATTATTATTATTATTGTTGTTGCTGTTGTTGTTGTTATTGTTATTGTTGTTGTTGTTATCGTTGTTGTTGTTATTGTTATTGTTGTTATTGTTATTGTTGTTGTTGTTATTATTATTATTGTTGTTGTTGTTGTTGTTTTTGTTGTTGTTGTTATTATTATTGTTGTTGTTGTTGTTATTGTTGTTGTTGTTGTTATTGTTGCTGTTGTTGTTATTATTATTATTATTATTATTGTTGTTGTTGCTGTTGTTATTATTATGATTATTATTATTACTATGATTATTATTATTATGATTGTTGTTGTTATTATTATGATTATTATTATTGTTGTTGTTGTTGTTGTTATTATTATTATTATTATTATTATTATTATTATTATTATGATTGTTGTTGTTATTATTATGATTATTATTATTGTTGTTGTTGTTGTTGTTATTATTATTATTATTATTATTATTATTATTATTATTATACATGCAATTCAGGTACTATAACTAAATGTGTGTTTCAAGCAGACGTGGTCTATCTAATGTTTCAAAACAGCATCTTCGCCACAGAAGACTTGTTTCCCACGTGAAGGCTATGAAAAGGAAGTAAAATGTGGCTACAATATTTGGTCTACTTTCAAATGTTTTTGTGAGATTTTTGAGATTCGTACTGAGACTTGGCAACCCTGCCTGCTTCATCCTCAGGCCTTTCAAGTTTTGCATGAAACTAAATTCTTTGTGCTCACATGAAACAAAAAAAAAGCAAATATCACACCTGCAATTCATATAGTTTACAATGTTATCTGTTCCTTCAGAGTAATGTACTCGTATTCAGTTACGTCCCTGCTACACTGAATAACGTTTTCATTGTTTAAAATATATTTATAATTTAAATGTATTAATTATTGTTGATCTATTGTTAAAACAGCTACATAAAAAAAAGCTAGTGTGGTTTCTGGGTTTCTCAGATGACTTGGGGATTATTGTCTGTCTACAGATCAGAGTGATCATAACCCCTGGTTACAGACGGATGAGTGTTTGAGACGCTTCGTATTATTTCAGCCTTCACATTCACTGCTTTTCATCTGCAGCTAATCCTAAACCTTGATTGGCTTTGGTAAAAAGCGTCTTCCTGCCACTGAAAGGCAAGAATGAAATAAAGGGACTAATTACAATGATGTTTGTAAAGAAATGTCCAGCTGCACAAACCTTTTATGTGATACGCTGTATTCAGAATTTCTACTACTCTCTTCTGAGAAAGTCACTTTCTTGACAGTTAGATGGCATTGATTTCCTGTGTGACAAAACCGCTGCGCTACACTGCGCTAACAAGCTGTCTGATAGCCCAGAGTGCTATTCACAATCATAGTCCTGTTGCTTTGAATGTGTCTACACATTTCTTTAAATGGGTGATTCAACGACTGGGGTGCCATTTGTTCTACATTTCCAAATCTGTATGGAAAGTAAAAGTAAACGATGTTTTAAACACAGCTAAAGTGCAGGTTTCAGATAAATAACTTAAAACATTTATACAACCTACAAAATCTTCAGCACTTATACCAGTCCATTATAACCACACTTTACATTGAAAAAAACAAACAATCGTTTAATACTTCAGAATCGTATTATTAATAGTAGTAATATTTTTTGCATTATTGTGTGAATCCATTTAACATCACTTCCTGAAACATCCTTTTCCAAAAGTCCCCCATTATAGGTTATGAACAATATACGTTGTAATTCATTCATTCACTCTTATGAAATATATGGAATATTCCACAAGTCACATGATCAACAGAATGTTGCATCATCTGAATTTCCTGAAGATCACGAGAAGAAGAAAAGTAAGTCATTCTTTTTTGCTTTATTTTCAGTGATATTGTTATATTGACTGAGTTTTTGCTACACAATATCATCATTTCAGGCTTCTTACATTTTTCTGGCCCTGAAATAAGCTCCGCCTCTGTCTAGCTCAGTCCCACTCCTTTTCCTTAAAGAATAAGTTGAGGAATGTAGATTAAACACGGGAGGTAGGGTCGGTTGGAGGAAAGAGGGGCCATGTCAGTATTTTTACTGCAATTGTAAGTCACTTTGAAAGCAGCAGAGTGTACTAAATATTACAAACCGCTCCTTTAATGTTCAGTAATTTAAACCCACTGAGCAATCGTTTTTCTTTCTGCAAAAGCCTTAATTGGGTAATCAGTGCACTGGCTTCCTCATGACTGGAAGAATAAACGGTGTTTTTTAATGCATAATGTTTTACTGGAAAGCCGGAAATGAAAAGCAGAGCATTTCGGAATCAAATCGGCTGAATGCTGACATGATCTTGAAGATATTTCAGCATTCATCAGAATGCATGAAGCCCCATGAATGAGTGGGTGAAAGGTTTCGATGTCCAGTCTCGACGACTCACTACTACTTGACATTCAGTGGCAGATGACTGAAAATGTTTGTTCTCTGTGCTGCATGCCCATCTTCACATGCTGTGTTTCCTCCACTTGATTGATTCCTGTAGCTGCATCTGATTTAAAACACCAGTGCTTGAATACAAAGCCTAAAATGGACCTGCACCACCTACCTGAATATGTTATGAAGCTGTGCTCTATACTACATTCTCTTTAAGACACATACATTGCTCAAATTGACCCACTGTCCCTTTAGGACACAAGGAAGACATACATCAAGACTGTTGACTCCCCCGGCAGTCAGAATTGCTGAGTTGTGTTCAAATGAAGACTGAAGCCCTACCTCTTCACCAAGCACTTAAACAAGCACTAAACCTGTACTGACTTAAAAATATATATATATTTAAGTAGTATTCTGTGGTTTGTACCTATTCTAACTCCTGTACTAATTTCAGGCTTTTAGCTTAGACCCTAACCTCTATGTACTAGCACGAGGATGTGCTTTTCAATCTTCATGAAAACCTTGACTGGAACCTCAACTCATTTGTCTAAACACTTACACAATGGGTCAATAAAGAATTGGGAAATCTTCATTGCTGGCTCTGCTGCTATTCTGAGCTTCTCTTAGCACAGCTGCCTCCTTCTCCATCAGTCATCTCTCACGTCTTTAAAGAGAACTCAATGTCTGGCTGATTGTAATTGTCTCCATCTATCTAGTGTTCTAGTCCATGGAGTCGATTTGCTCCTTTTGTCCAGATACATTTATTGCTGTGGCTATAGGTTACATTCAGGGAGGAATTAATACCAAAATTGTGCACATCAGTATTCCGTCCTTAAACGTAACACTGAACGTAAACACTGTTCAGCAGTATCATCACTTTAAAGTGCACGAAATGTTCCTTTTTCCCCCTATGGAGGAGTTAGCATCTTCAGAGAGATTGCTTTTGAGTGCTTGGTCAGCTTGTCCTTCAAACCATGGGCACATTTTCTTTACAGAAGAGCACATCAAATGAACAAAAACATTGGCATTATTTTTATTAATTCAACAAATAAATCACAATTGCAAGTTAAAAGAGTGTTGAAATACCCTACGTCAAACACATTATGATTGCATGACCTCGATTAAGGGTCTTATGGCTTCATTCATTTGTGTGCACATAATAATAACAAGATGTGCTGGATCAAGTGCTATTTTAATAAGCTTGCAGATAATGAGGGTGGTAACCATTGACTAATGTGATAATTACAACTCTAGGATTATTCACCCAGCAATAGACTAGACTATTGTTAGATTTATTTCAATGCTCACTATCTTCTCATGTATTTGTATTTTTAGTATTTAATTGTCTCTTGCTTTTATGTTACATCATATTACATTTGACAGCAAAGGGGAAAAGTGCTGTTTCTTTCTTCAGTCTGCATTTTCTATCCCTGATTTTTTTGGGAGGGGGTTAAAGGCAAATGCTTGTGTTTAAAGACGGGAGTCTAGACTTTATTGAAAAACCCTATCTCAGACGTTTCTCTACTCGAAAAATCTGGCAACCTTGGAGAACCTAGCATGTAGCTTCAGTTGTGTATAATGTAACTTGAGTCACAGGGGTGTTCAAGGACAAGTTACAGTGGTGAATAACAACTTCTACTTCATTATGAGGAGATTGCAACACTGGTTGCCATTGGAAACTTGTAGGAGTGTGTAGGACTCGCTCATAGATACAGGACTGCGGGTCACGTCTGACGCGTGTGCTGTGTATTCTTAGAACCGACTTTTGCACCATCCTGCCTAAGAGGATTGAGCAGCTGACTCCGAATCACTGATATCATATGGATAGAGAGCGCGAGAGAAATCCTTTCATGACCTCATGATGTAAGCGCTGAGTGATTGCACCGATAAGGGATTGATTTACAAACACATTCCTGTTCTTAACTCAAAGAAAGCAAAGGATAATGACTAAACACAGTGTGTGTGTGTGTGTGTGTGTGTGTGTGTGTGTGTGTGTGTGTGTTTTAGAGAGAAAATGAACAAGCAAGAGGGAGGGAAAAGCTCATGGCTCCCTCCCACACATGCACACTTGCAAGCACTCTGTGTTAAGCAGATGCATCGCATCATCAGAGAGGCTGATTTCACCGACACTGCTGTAATGAATCAGAGCACAAGCACAAGAATGGGCTACAGACTAAATCGACTGTTCACCCAGCCAACAACTTTAAGACGCCTTTGCGTGAGCGCCGACACACACATACACATATACACACACTCACAGACACACATAATTACCATCCTAAATTCGTCTCCTAGTGTGGTCGCCTCTGAAGGTTTCAAGGTCAGTGACCAGACAGCAGCTTGATCGCACAGCGGAGAGAAAGCAGAGCCGGCTTCAAACAGCCAGGAAACACGGGGGAAGGAGAGAGAGATGGAGAGAAAGAGATGGAGAGAAAGAGAGGCAAGGAAAGAATTCAGATCTAAACATAAATGGAAAAAAAAGCACACGCATTTGCTTCAAAGAGAAGGACAAAGCATCTCAAAAAAAAAAAAAAGATTTCTACAGTACACACTCGTTAAATGTGCGCTGGAGCGAGTGTGTGGGACGAGGCTGCGGTTGTGAGGGACGTAGCTGGAACATATGGAATAGGTGGAGGAAAGGGTTAGAGACACACAAAGATTGTTTTACAATGCAACTGAGTGACATGAAACTGAGAAACCCAGCTGACAGAGAACATTAAAAAGGGTGTAGTGTTCCAAAAATAACATTCCTGCGATGTTAAAAAAAAAAATGATTAGTTTGCTCACACAACATTCCCAGTGAGACACAAACTACAACTCTGAATACATTATTGTTAACATTCCTCCAATTGAAAATATTGCAGTTATTTTTTAAAGAATGTCTACGAACGTGACATTAAAAAATGTTAACATAAAACTCAGAACAGTCTTTGAACCAAGAGTTCCTAGGACCGTGACATTCAGAACTCATTCTGCTAACCTGAAATGCTATTTCATTCATACTTCAGTATGAAGAACAGATCGATCCTAAAACCCAAACATGGTACAAAAAATCCTGAAATCAGTCCATACACTGTGGCTTGCATAAGTATTCACCCCTTTTAAATTATTTCTGGAGCATCCAGTTGCCATCAGAAGTGACATCATTGGCTGAATGGAGTTCCCAGTGTGAAATTAAAGTGTCACGTGATCTCAATTTCAATACACCTGTTCCTGGAAGAACCCAGAGTTTGGTGGAGAACACACCCAAACAAACAGCATCATTAAAATCAAGGTGCTATCGCAACAAGTCCTGCAGAGCATCATTAAATCCATTAATAATAGTTATTCTGCCTAGAAGAGATGTGCTGGATAAAAAGAGGCTTAGACTTAAAAGCAACCAAGACACCAGGGGTAATGCTCAACATGCTCAATGCTACCACCACCGTGCTTCACTGTAGAGACGGGCTTCTTGGGTTGATGAGGAACGTTGGGGCCAGGCTCCAGAGCAAAAGCAAAACCCTGACCTAGCACAAAAATGAAAATATCAACAATTATTTCCTCCTGAAAAGGAGAATGTTATGAGAAAATCTGTGAGTTCAGAATCACTGACCCTACCTTTAAGTTTAAGACACTTATTACAATATCCATATATCAATATCAATATATCAAACTGGCTAGTAAAAGAGGTCTGCTGCTGAAATGTTTGGCCATGTCCAGTACTATATCAGGAAAGCTTGCTTTTTAAAAATTTTTTTTTAGGTCTACACAAGACCTTTTTTTTTAAAAAAAAAATCCACTCCTGCCTGCTCCTGAAGGAAATCAGAGACCAACACAGAGGTTAATGGAATGAATGCAGTAAATGTGTCATGCGGTGTCTTGTGAGTAGCCAGTAAGCTTCCATCTTAATAAACGTGGCCATCATTTGCTGTGCGAGCTTCATATCTGACCACTCTCGATTTTTTTTGTTGGGTTGCGCAGGATCCCATTCCCAATCCTGGACTTCTGTGTGAGTTAAATTTACATGATGCAAACACATTTTCTTTCAGTGTTTTTTAAAGACAAGAATTGCTTATTCTCATACAATGACCCCCCAAGGACCCCCCCACACACACACCACCACCACCACCACCACCACCCACCCTTTACGACCATATTGGGAGGATGTATTTAAATCGCAGCACTGCTGTGTTGTGCTGTAAACATTATACATGGTTTGGTTTCGTAAATATGTTCTCTTATGTTTGTACTCATTAAAGCCCGTCTTGACATTGTACATAAATTATGAGCGTGTGGGCTTTCTGTGTGGATGAGTAACTTGTGCAGAGGTGGGTAGAGAATACAGTGGGAAAGGTACAGCATTAGCGAGCAGGAAGTGGTCGGGGGTGAGAGTGATCCTATTTTGGACTTGCATGCTCTGTTCTATGTTTTAACATCTGATCTGATCCACTCTTCACTTTTTTTTTTTTTTTTTTTTAGCTCTGCAGTGGTTGCATCTCCAAACAAGAGTGAACTGTAGTTAAGCTTCTGTGGATAATATGAACGCACATGGCCTCCATTCTAGCTTCTGAAGTGTGTATATATGGTTTATATGTGTACGTGTGTGTACACTGAGGGCAGTCAGTGGGTCACAGGGCACAGGATAAGCAGACAGTGGAAATGGTCAGCATGTCCAGGTCACAGGGGAGCTATGAAGAGGAACGAGGGAGGCGTCCTCCCATCCAGAAAGTAGCGTTATTTATGACCGGCTATGTGACCCGTTGTGTTTTTCTCACACGGCATGGCTTCACTGGTGTGGAGCATCCGGGAAATGAGCTCCTGCCTCCCTCTCCCTCGGCCATATTGATCCGAGAGACGCTCGTTAGGAAAAGTGCTGCCGAGCGAGGACGGTGCAAAATGTGCCGCTCAGATAGCGCCTGGCAAAAAGAAAACAGGAGGATAGACAGAGGAGTTCGGAGGAGGGACAAAGGAGGGAGGTAGAGAGGGAGGAGAGGGCAGCAGGAGCCAATAAAAGCTTAATGGACTCAACAAAAATAGCACCTTTTAATTGAGCGGAAGAGTGCGGGAAAACACAGAACAATGAAAAGGAAGAGAGGCATGTGATTAAAACGCCGGAGGTCACAAGGGACCAAGGACCAAAATTCCAAACAGTCAAACAGCGTCAAAAAACAAGCCACTCTCTGCTGTTGAACAAGTGACAGAAGAGAATTATGATGAATTACAATTAGACATTATATGAACATCGTTCTCTAGAATACTTTTATAGCAATATATGAGTTTATTTGACTCTGTAGCTTTTAATTAAGCCATAAATGTTAATGTATCATTTGCTGCTTATTGGTGTGTAGCTTTATACTCCACTGAGACCTAGCACAGATCAGAAATACTTTCACGTGGCATCTGGGGAAAATTAGATACATAAACCAGACCAAATGTACTATGAAATATCTCCACCCCCTTTCATTCTTACACTGCACACACACACACACACACACACA
>JAKKZN010000029.1:4079605-4092779 GCA_033441825.1 Pangasius elongatus
AGTAAATCAACTTAAGCAGCTGTGTAATGCAACTCTGAATACAAGGAAGATTGAATTGAATATTGATGGAACCTTTGAGCTAACGTTGTGAACACGACACTGTGAGTGCTTGAGGTATTTGAGATGCATATTTTCAAGCCAGTATTTAAAAAAGTATCAAGTAATGTTTTAAGTGATTCTAAGTCTATTCTTGTTAGTATAAAAAAAATATGAAAATCATTATATGCAGATTTTTGAGCATGGATCTTCCGGACAAGTCGAAATTAACTCGTAAATCTCGGTGAACTTTATCGAGCTATGGCACTTCCGCTCGTGTCCCAGCTGTCCTTTGAGCATTACAGTTTCGCAGCCTGTTTGTGCAATTGATACTGGGAATGTATTGAGGGTTGGCTTTGAGTTTCTCAGGGGTTTTCTGAGCTCTGCTTTCTCTCCGTGGTCACACACTGAATTGACTGTTCCTTTGACTCTGAGAGCTACGCCACAACGCTGACCACCATCTCATAGCTGTCCTTGCAAAAATAGCTGCTCCATTCGATAAATGCGGTCACAGTTGGGACTTGAGATGACGTCACTTTCATTTATGAGAGAAAAAGACCCAGTGAGATGGATCGAAGGATCTGTGTTGTAGAATTTCTTTGTATTTTTTCTCCATCGCTCGCTGCAGCACTCTCTTTCCCAGTTACAGTAATCTTTAGCTTTACTACCTGTTGCTATGCTGGCAGAAAGTCACTTAATCTTAGCTGCATGGGCAATACTGGAAGGCTCAGCTTGCTATAGCTGTGTGTGTGTGTGTGTGTGTGTGTGTGTGTGTGTGTGTGTGTGTGTGTGTGTGTGTGTGTGTGTGTGTGTGTGAACCTTAGATGCAATCTTTTGACAAGGCGTATTAAAGGAGACATCAGTATAAGAGATCGCCTTGTGTGTATTGTTAGAAACGAGCAGAAAAGATTCTCACACATCTGCTCAACAGCTGCTCGCTCGTCTAATATTTCCCGAGGCTTACTGACCACATCATGGTTTAAACACATAAATCACATAAATCCATTTTTTTTTTTTTTTATGATAAATTTTCCCATTATACATTTTTAAGAACTCAGATCTCCATCTCTGAAGCCAAATGGCTTGTCGTCAGGCCTTGATGTCTGAGGAATGCTCCATTTTCTCAGGGTCATTATTCTGTTAAGACAGATGGCAGCCCCAGCACCGAAAGACGACTACAGTCTAATGATGCACTTGTACGGATTCCATCCACATGATTTTATGAGAAATTTGCCAATAAGCGTGGAAATCAAGGATATGTAAAAATACATTTGGCTGAGGTGGACAGATTTGACGTCTCCTTTAATACTGATGTCTCCTTTAATACGCCTTGTCAAAAGATTGCATCTAAGGTTCACACACACACACACACATACTGAAGTTAAGTGGATACGATGAAAAGTGACGAAAGCAGATTTCTGGAGTAAATGTTGTCTCCCTGTGACTGTGTAAGTTGGCTGGCGCTCTGATGACTTCACCTGGTTGCGTCACTGCTGAATGTTCAACAGTAAGTGCAACACGGATCTACTAATGACTGAAGTTGATTTGCTAATAGGGTCTATGGAGAATTGCATCGATCAAATGAGCAAAAAAAATCTTGTCTAAAGTTGTTTGTCTTAATGAATATGCAGTTTGGGGCATTTCTACTTAAAAGCACAAAATTATTTTAGTGGAATTTATAAAGCCTGAAAGTCACTGAGGTAATGAAAAGAGCATGCACTAATGAAGATGGCATGTGCTAATTAGTACGCATAAAGGGCAGGTATTCAATTTGCATGATTCTGTTTCTGTTATTTAAAAACATCTCAGCAGTGTGAATGTGTGGTAAATATATAATAATAGTTAATAAAAATCGTTGAGATCAACAGCATTGAATTGTTTTTAAGAGTATTACCACATTTAAGTCTTATATATCTGTGTGGTAATTTTCAGAATACTATTTTACTTGGGCTGTCATTGACGCACTTATCTTTTGTACATCATCTGCATATAATTTATCAGATTGCACATTCACATGACCGCTCTTTATTTTGGATCTTAGTAAATCAACTGTTCAAAAGTTCACTTAACATATGTGAAGCATTTGGGTGGGAATGTTGGATATGTACCTAAGATGCAAGACAGATGCTTAACTCCAATAGGAGCTCTGCATTAGTGACCAGGACACTGTGAGGTCAATTCCCTGAGGTACCAGAGAGCCACTGCTGAAACCTGGAGCAAAGACTTTAACTCCCAACTGTTAAGCTCTGTTCTGGGAGTCTAAGGATATTTTCACACTTGCACAGTTTTCTGGACTTACCCACTTATACCAAGAGTTTAGGGTGATTCAGGGAAGCAATCTCTGATTCATCTGAAAACGGTGGTCTGGGTTTCACTTCAGGTGAACTCAGATGCTGACCTCACCATATATACATATACCAGCATATATAATATAACATAATTGGTTCAACTTGACACATTAATATTTATTTCAGGTTTTATAATAGTGGGCAAAAGGCATACTTGGAGGAGAAAAGACATTCAGTTCAGACTTTAATTGACCTTAAAAAGTAAAAATAAGGAACAGTCATACAATGAATAAACATCAGTAATAACAGTATTTTGCAAAAATATCCATATATAGAAATCCATTAGTTTGAAAACAAAGCTGTGATTATGATGTCCTTCTCTGAATCGATCCTGAGTACAGACTTGAGTCACTTGGGATAAAATGCACAATAGATCAATATAAATGACTTTGAGGTCTTTTTTTTTTTTTTGGTCCACTTCTCTTTCTATTCATTTTATATTGTATTGTTATCTTTAGCTGTCTCTATCATCCCCTTGCACCTCAGATGCAGTCTCGGATATTAACTAGAGCGTAATCCAATCCTACTGTCCAATATCTTCCTTGGTTCTCCTCACCTGGGACCAGACAGACAGAGCGCAGAGTAATAACTGCTCTAGGACAGAGTCATGGTGTGTAGGGTGCACTCCCCTGAGGTATTTTAATGCTCTGTAAGTGCTTCTGAAACTGGCGTCGGTGTGTACACTGGTGTTTCAGAATATAAAGTAGAGAAAGAAAAATGTATTGGGTTTTTGTGTGTGTGTGTGTGTGTGTGTGTGTGTGTGTGCCATCATGATTGACAGGTTAGAATATAAATGTCATTGAGGCTTGGATACCGAATTCACAGACTTTTCAGTGACATTTAGGACATGTCCTGAAGGTTTGACTTTAGGTGCCGTAGTTACTATTGAAGTAATAATACTTCAGTTGAAGACTATCCACGTTAGGCCTGCGTAGCAAATTTGTAACAGTTGCACATTTTTTTTTCTATTCTTAAAAAAACTGCTGGTTGATTTATATAAGAATGTCAACACTCATGAGGTGACATTAAAAGTTTTTATGTAGCATGACTGTCTTTAGGTGAACTAGCGCAGATTTTATAGCAGCGTTTTTGTCCTTATATTGAAAGCTGTCTTTCTTGAAGGTTTGTGTTGTCTTCTGAGGCTTTCTTTTAGCCCACTCAGTTAGCTGACATAAATATGTGAAGCTAGACAATACATATTAACACACTTTTATAATGTGAATCAATCTGTCTAAATATACAAAGCCGATTACCACTTTAGTTTGTGGGCATGAAAATCTTTCATTTAGCTGCCATTTAGGTGTACATAGTACATTATAACAGTGTTATAAACACAAAATTAATTACCACTTAATTGTGAGTGTATAAATATCATTCATTCAGCTGATAAATAGCTATACCACTTTAGCTTTAGGACATGATAATCATTCATTTACATGCCATATAGGGTTTGTGATGTTGTAGTGGAATGAGGCTTCACTATAGTGTTGAATGCAAATGGACGACCGGCTCTTCATCAGTGGAAAGTACATTTCTAGACTGCTACATGAAGCAGATATATGTAGCAAATAAACTTCTCAAAATATAAGATGGCAGGATGCAAGTGCATAAACTTGTAGTGTATGTTTTATTATTGTAGTCATTAACCATTGTGTGTGTCATAGCACAGGCAGGAAATATCAACTACAGGTAAGCCACAGTCATAAGCAAGGCAAACAGGAGGAAGCTAAAAAACAACACAAACATATGATAAGCCATCACAAAGATACTCAGAGTCAGTGGGGTATAAATAGGCAAACTAATCAATAACTAACACAAACTAGGTGAACACAATCAGATAGCAAACCAATGGCACGACAGCGGAAGCAACCAGTCCAAAATTAAAACAACATCACAAGGCAAAACATAAACAAAAGCACATGGAGAACTGAGAATAAAAACATACACGGCACACACGGAAGCGTCACACTGTCGCATGCTGAGAAGCGGAATTTGTAACAATTATGAGGTTTTCATAATTCAAATAAAATTCATATAAAATCTCAAATCTTTACAGTTGTGCTGTTGATGAAGACAGACTAAAAATTACACAGACAACAGTTCATATCTAGCCATAAAACAGATATAATGAATAATTAAAACACTCTCATTTCTTTTTCATGTTAAGACAGAGTCATAAAACTGCATTAAAAATAAATATCAGCCCTAGCGTTACAGAAATCCTCCAGGATTATTTTTTTTATTAAAGATTCATACACTGCTTATGAATGTGTCCAATGTAGGTACCCTTTGAAATAAAGTGTTAGCATCAGTTCTGTAATGTGAGGTGGATTGAGTCAGTCTTCCACCTCCGTCTGTCGTTCTTTCTGTCTACTTCACTTCACTCAGTTACATGATTCATTCACATCACGTCCTTGTTGCCTTGTTGTCTGTTCTCTTTCGCTTCTGTACATCCAGACCACTTTATGTTGTTTATGTCCTTATTCCGCTCAGCTGTAATTATGTGTGTGTGTGTGTGTGTGTGTGTGTGTAGGGGGTGCATGTGTGTGTGTGGGGAAAAGGTTTGGAGGTGGGACAGGGCATCTGTTTATCTCTGCCATCTGCGTCATTGTCTCTGATGTCAACAGACCTGTCTAAACTCGGGTCTTATTCATCTCCCTCTTCCTCCATTACTGTGTGACCTCTCTAACATTAAAGACTTTCCAGCTACTTCACACACATCCTAACCCTCTCCTACTCCTACTCATTTTCTTTTATTCCTCTTCCACTGCTTTCATCTCACTTATACTTTAGAGATCCTGCATGGAGCTGTCTTTCTTCTCACGTCCATGTTTCTAAACTCACTCCTGTGTCTCCGCGACTGCCGTGTCTGACTCACTTTAGTCTGATTCACAGCCGTTTGAAAAGGAAAAAAAGCTAAGCTCATACTGTTTAATCATTAAACTAGGGGCATCATCTCCAGTGTGCAGGTCTTCTCTTTTCTCTTATTGTATAATGATGATAACTAATATACACCCAACATGTTTGCTTCCTGTTTTCCTTGCTCTGGCTCCACCCTGACCACGCCCAGCATCAAGTGGTCTCGTCCTGTTGTCATCCCCAGGCTTTTTATAGGACTCCCGAATTACAGCTCAAATGAAATGAACAGACTTGGACGTGCTGCTTCGCTTCGAAACAGTACCCCACGCCCATCTTTCGTTCTTTTCATTTTTCTGTTGATCCAGTCCACTCTATTGTTTCCGTCTTTAGTGCTGCTATGACGTCAAATAGCCGATTTAAGCCTGATAACATCATGAATCACCCATGGTAATGGACGACAAAAGGGTTTTACACATGTCTAACTTCAAAGTAAGTCAAAAATAAAAACGAGTAGAGAACGAATGGAGAGTGAATGATGTTTTTTATAAGCATGACAATTCTTTTGCGATTAATGTAACCTTAATGCAATTAATGTAACCTTTTTAAGGGTGCCAGTAATTTTGCCATTATACTTTTTTAAGGAAATACTCAGTAGCCCTGCAAAGTAATCCTGGAAAGTCCTGTAGACCACCCTGAAGGTGATTATTTTCTGATTATCACACTTTACAGAGTGCGTTATTCCTCGTGTGCCGCAGTAGATTGCTAACGCTAACATTTTTGATTTCCTATTAATTAAAGAACAACGCATCATAGTTTTTAGCTACATTTAATCTTGTGGAATGTCCGCGAAACAAGTTCCTGTTATCTCTTACGCTATAGCATCTAGAAACTACAACACAGCTGTAAACTGATCCCTCACCAGTCTTTCTTTTCTGTCTCTTTCCTGAAGCTAATAATGAGTGGGGAAAAAAACATTGAGCTTATCACATAATTGAGAAGTTCTCTGTCTTTACCCCAGCAGAAAATAGCTTTCGTAAATGTTAAGCGTCTCTAAACAGAAAGTCTCACCAGAGTAACGTTTAGACATTTTGTTAAACAGCAATATTTTTCAATCCACTTATTGTTACGCATAAATTTTGTGCAGCATTTGCCACACAAGTCCCTGTGTAAGCTCTTACTATAGAAATGACAACATATTAGAAAGAGTGTATTAATATAACCCTGTGATTTGCCTTACACCCAGAACTACTGCCCGAGCTGCTGTTATAGAAAATTAATCAACACCTTCTGACCAATCAGATTTGACAATTCAGCAGTATTTTTGTACAAGTCCAGTCACTTCTTGATCCAGTGTGTTACATCATCTGGCTGAGCAACTTTTCCGGCTTTTCATACAGTACCTACATAATAAAAACCCATGAGTAGAAAGGAGAAGATCTCTTATAAGGCACGTTGTATTCAGTGATATCATATGGCATGCACCGCGCAGAGTGGAGGAGGTCAGGAGCGTGACACTGATTTAGAAAGGGTTTTTTTCTCCTTGTAGAGGATGTCTTCTTCTACACAGCACCATGTTCTGAAAGTTAATGTGACCATTACAGCTTTTGTGGTAGGAGGAAAAAGAGAGGAAGAAGAAGCCTGTGAACTTGTGATAAGATTGTGTGTGTGTGTGTGCGTGTGTGTCTGTGTGTGTGTGTGTGTGTGTGTGTACTTTTGTAATTCCTCCAAACATGGACACTCAGTAGCAGTAACATGTTCACAAAGTTCACGCAGAAGGTTCAGTCAATTTCGGAGTTGTATGTATCAAGGTCATGTTGATCTTTAAAGAACCTCCTGAGCACACTAATCCACACTTACTTTACACTGGACTTAACAGCATGTGTGGTGTAGAGCGTTTAATAAAATCCCAGACACATACATCCATACGTACTACACACTTACCTAATGGCTCAGCTTTAGATCCCCATAGGGGGTCATGATATTGAACCTCCATTACTTTAAGTGGAACTCTCTCTCTCTCTCTCTCTCTCTCTCTCTCTCTCTCTCTCTCTGTCCATCCTACACGGTTAATAAATCTCCTGCTGGCCTCTGATCTGATTTCAGATCAATGGACATCCAGATGGAAAAAGCACAAACGTGTCACTGAAAAGCCCTAAAACAAAACAATCATGTGCGCTGATTTCAAATTGCAGTTTCAAAAGTCAGTATCAGCATTAAGTAGAAATAATGTTATGAATACTCCAAACAACTGTATATATCAATAGGCATATAATTTATGGGTTATATATCAATAGGCATATAATTTATGGGCTATATATCAATAGGCATATAATTTATGGGTTATATATCAATAGGCATATAATTTATGGGCTATATATCAATAGGCATGTAGTTTATGGGTTATATATCAATAGGCATATAATTTATGGGTTATATATCAATAGGCATATAATTTATGGGCTATATATATAAATACCTTGAAAAAAGGTCAAATGAACAATGTCCGTATAACCACTGCTGGGAAAGCACACTTGCTTGGTCATGACTTAGAAAGAATAGTGTTTATAGTAGTTTTCTTTACCACACACTTGAATATTTATGCACATTACAGATCAAGACTCTATTGAGTATCATCAGTGGCATTCTGTATATCATTTGGACGTGTTATCAGCTGTAAAATCTATCTTTCAGTTCTGTTATAAAGGACCATGTTTGTGTTGCGTGATTAAGTGCATTAATACTGAGGCTCTGACAGCTGCTGCTAGTTGCACAGTTATATCTGCAACAGATTCTCTCAATAAATCGATTTCATATGTTCATATTGTAAGCAATGCATGTGCTGTATTTAGGAGGTTTTCCTGAGAAAAATGCAGATTATTTACATTATTTAAATACTTGTTTCAGTGGGAAAAATACAGTACAAGGTGGTCACAAAACACACAAAAAAAAACCCCACAATATTTAGCGAGTCGATTAGCTTTCATTAAACAGTGACACGGTTAGTTGGCATTTTACATCTGGTTTGATTCAGTTAGAGATTTTGGCTGCCGTAGAACATTTTGAAACCAAAATGTTTTGTTGGATTGGAAGCTGATTTGGGAGTGTGAAGTATGAACTGCAGTAATTACCCCGTAACTCTAATCACAAGCCAATATTAGATTGTTGTCACTAACGACTGAGTTGATTATGCTGTTTTCAAATGTGTGCAGTGAATCTGGGCTGCTTCGGGGCTTTTTTGTAGGCCAAATGTGCAATTTGTGCAGAATGAGAATGCATTGAGGGATTTTGGCAAAATTAAGACTGAGCAATTTACAGAAGCTGTAAATGTCAAGCCTGCAGAAATACAGCCACTTGTGTTATCTCTTGATTCGCACTCTTCAGGCTGATAAACCATCCTGGCCTGCATCTCCTCACAGATGCTCCTGATCAGGGTCTGCGAGGCCTCCATGGTGTCATATGTTGACCTCTGTTTCTCCCCTGGGTGCCAACATGAGCTTTTGCCTCAGCGCTCCAACATGTGTTAGCTTTTAGCATTCAGTCCCTCAGCTTAGAAGCTCTCGCTGTGTGGACATTAGGGTTGAAGTTTGAAAGTTGTCTTGAACAGGCAATTAAAAATATTATTAGCATAGCATTTTTTTTTCATTTCCCAAGAAAGAATGTAGAGATCAGGAGGCCTTCTAAAGTTTCTGAAAGCATGCCTAAGGCAAGAGCTGTCTGTCTTAATCAGTCAGGATTGCGATCTGTAAGCAGTGTTCCAGCTCTGTGTTCTTGTGCAAGAGTTCAGATCCAAAACCAGAAGTAATTCTTCCTGATCAAAAAGCTCTTGCTTTTCCGTCCTCTTTGGACGAAAGACGGTATATCATGTTATACCACGGTGCTGCTGAATCCCTCATTGTGATTGATCAGAAGGTGTTGATTAATTATCTATAAGAGCAGCTCTTATGCACCACATCACTGAAGGCTGGAAGGAGTCTCCGGTGTCTTTGTAAATGTCAGATGTAAAGCTAGAACTTTATACTTTCTGTCTTTTGTCTTATATGTACTTAGGGGATATATAGTATAAGTGATGGTGTTACATTAGCTGGATTAGCATAGCTAGATTTCCAGAATACTCCTTTTTTCATTTTTTATTATGTCTAATTACTCACAAACTAAACTGTATCCCCGGATTCATGCTGAAGCAATTTACCACCGAAACAGTACAATCATCTGTTTGTCACTTTCCCAATGACACAATCCATATGCTCTTCATTTAAAAACAAGATGCTTCAGTACTCCATTATTCCAGAAGTCCGTGCTTTAGTTCTTGGCCGTGTGAGTGCTACAGAGCCCTGTGTTCCAGTGCATTGGATATGAAATGAACCGAAAATCACATCCAGTACACTTGAGTACAGAGCCAAACAGGCAAAAACTGCACCAATGTCCAGTTACTTATCTTATAGACGACGCTGCAGTACCTCATTCTCGCTCATACAGATTAATAAAGAAATTTAGAAGAATTCTAATATGATAATGACTTTAAAAAATACTTTTCAATTCAGTAATGAGAAAGAGATTATATAATGCAAAGATCCAGTGTGGGTCCACATGGATATGTCAGTGGCACAAAACCCCAGTAGGCTATTCCATAGATAGAAAAGATTCATTTGAAATGAAGAATTTTTAAAAAGCTCTTTCTGGTTAACAGCCAACACAAATCTCCAATTCCCTACGGAATCTCCAGGCCTTTTTGTACCATCATTTTTATCAGAGAAGCCATTTTTCTCTCTCCCTCCGTCTCTCTCTGGTCTATTGGAGTCAGAGGGATCAGTTTTCGCACGGTGCTACGACTACTCGGATATCTCCATAACCCAATCCTGCTTGCTGCACGTTCTAACCGTTGACCCCCTGCACCCTCTCCGACTCGGTGTGTGTGCAATGAGGACATCCTGTAGCCGTGACATGTTTTCCTAAACCCATGTTCCCCACCCTGTCCTCACTCCCTCACTCAGATTTCACTCGGGAGAGGGAATCTGAGCACGGCCCCGGAGTCAAGCGTCACTCGCCCTCCCTGCCTCTCTGCGCTTATTAGATTAGTTGCCAGCTGAGGCCAACATGCAGCACTTCCTGTGACAGACGCTCCCTTCCTGTGAGAGACCTTTGGCACAGAATTGGGCCTCTCTTTATTTCCCTCAGTGCCTAATTGTTTTCAGTAGTGTATGAATATGAAATGGTACTTGCCAACATTCGGTCCTTGACGTTTAATGCATGAGCAATTCCTAAAGTGCTTCTGGTACGAAGGGTACAACTTTGTTTTGAATTTTCCACATTCTTTCAAGCTTGCCTTTGTCCTTAGTCCCTGCTTTCTTTGGATGTCATTGTCACTTCTGATTGCCAAACATTTGACAAATGCTGTTTTACTTCTTCGTGCCATATCTGGTTTGTTTTTCTATCATTTGTTTATCTGTCTCTATCCGGACGACACGTGAGATCTTAGCTGTGTTCTGTTCTACGCTTCAGAAGTATCTAACCCAAACATCCTTGCAGATGTTCATGTATATGATCCCTGTCACCTAGTCTGGCTTGTCAGTGAGTGTTGGTCCTGCTTGCATCTTGCACCCTTGTACTAAGTGCAGCTTTGTCCATCTTCTGGGTCATTTTTTCTACATTCTGCCCTGTAATCGAGACATTATTATGACTGAATTCTGCGCTTCGAAAGCTATTTTCCATTTCTCCATTGATTAATTTTCTATAACAGCAGCCCTAACAGTAGTTCTGACTCTAATTCAAATCACAGGTTGATACATTATCGTTTCTACAGTAACACCTCATTCACAGGACTTGTATAGCGAAAGAATATTTAACATTTATTGAAGGAGTCTCCAGTTTCAGTGCTTTGGCAGTTTATACAGTAGCTGCAATATCAATATATTATAACAGGAACTAGCTTGTTTCATGGATGTTCACAACTATGAATGTTTACAAAATACATGGCATGTCATTCTTTAATTTAAAAAAAAAAATAGTATAGCTGGCAAATTACTGTGGTGTAAGAGGAATAAAAACGCTAAGCTCGAAGGTGTTTAATTCCTTACTTAATCTGTAGACACCTTTATGAGACAACAGAGAAGAAAACATTGAATTATTTGGCCGTATGCACAAGCCCCGCAGGGTGAGTACTGTAGCTCATCACAGCCGAGCTGATATTCAGTACAACCACACGATTGTGAGTGCAATATTACTTTTATACAACAGTTCTATAACCGAGAAATTAATATCGAGTAAGTGACATGTCAGACACAGTATGGCCAAGTGAAAGCCAAAGAAGCCACACTCATTTTATAGCATGTTGGCTAGCTGGCTAGCTAGCTCACATTGATTTGTAGATTCCTGTTAAAGAAATTGGCTTCCCTTCTTCCTTTTCATCTTCATCTGACTTGTTTTCATATTTTAAGTCACAAGACAATTTGCCATGTCTGCTGATGACGTCGCTAACACTGCTGTAGTAACCGTTTCGAACTAGGAAGTGGAATTTTACATAGCAAACGCAGACGAGTGGAGTGATACACACCGTGAAACACTCCAGTGCAGTTATAGGAAATATTAGCACTCTAGGAATGCTGCTCGACCAATCAAATTAGTGGATCAGGACTAACTGTTTTATAATAAATGATATTCTTGCATATTAATGATTTTTACAAAACAGGCATGTATTGTACATGTGATTAAAATATCTATTTGGAAACAAGGGACTATATCGTAATGGCGATGGGGAAAAGTGTGTATCTTGTTGTTTTTTTTTTAATTGCATTTGTGTTCTGCATTTTTGTAATTTTCAGTTAACTTGTATTTTCAAATGCAAAAAAAAAAAAGTACGTTTTGGGCTGACATAATACACACTGACACTCATCCAGTTCTGGTGGAATTTCGAGCAGACGCTCGCACCAGAGCTGTTCTACAGCTAGAAATTCTTGGCAACACCAAAGACAATTCTTTGTGAACAGCTTCCAAATGCCTGACTGACTCGCCAGAGAGGAAACAAGGACATAGAAAAGTGTCGACTGACTCGTTTCTATCCAGCATGGTTCAAAAACAGGGACTGCTGTTACAGCATGTTAATAAGTGTTTAATGACAAGTAATATCCTTTATTTTTCCATTATACTTTCAGCTAACTACTGGACGCAAATTAGTTAGATATTGGCTATCAAACTGGATGCTAGCTAGTGATTCGGATACTAGCTATCAAACTGGATGCTAGCTAGTGAGTTGGATACTAGCTATCAAACTGGAAGCTAGACACAGAAACAGCTGCTATAACTATAGGCTAATGTTAAGCTCTCAGAAACAGCAGAAAAATATAACAGCAGGTCCAAGAAACATAATCAGAGAAATAGTTAAGTAGAATAATAGATTAAACCGTGATGCAGTGCAGACCACCAGTGTGGTTTCTCAGGAAAATGTTAATATTAGCTTTACCACTAACACTAACATTACTGTTATCAACTGAACTAGCACCTGATCTCAGCTTTCACAGCTCTCCCTTTCTTACAGAATGCATTTCTGTATTTTCAGAATGGTATTTTATGTGTTTTCATTTTATCGGTTGCAGTATTTTTTTAGCTTATTTTGATATACTATGTATTTTGTACTCAATCATTTTAACTTTCTAAATAATTTTTTTCCCATTAAACACTCTGTCTCATCCATTATCCATTCTGAAGAGGCAGACTGAACTTATGTGTCCCTTACGCCCCTAATCAGCAGTAAATACAGTCCATTCAGCAGCGGGCGTGATGCCCTTATCGAACTGAAAGCACACACCGGATCCTCTGGGTCCTGCACCATAGATCAGGCTGAGACAGCTAGGAGACACGAGCAAACACACAGAGCTGTCTCGCTCATCAATGATTCGGCTTCGTTCTAACAGTCTCCTCCAAAAAAAAAAAAAAAA
>JAKKZN010000029.1:4126617-4141030 GCA_033441825.1 Pangasius elongatus
TTATAGAAGGAGTCTCCAGTGTCAGCACTTTGTAACAGTCAGAGGTAAAGCTGTAAATGTACGTTTTCCACCATGGGAAAGTCTTTGGCCTTGAAAGGCTTTGCGATTCACACCACTCAGTCATTGATTATTGATTATTCTCCTATAACAGCATATCCTCAAGTGGCTCGTTCCTCTCATGACTGATTTCCCAAATGTGTGGCTTTCTTTAGGAGGCGACATCACGATTAAAAACGTGTGGCTGGCTGAAAACGTGTTGGACATCTTAGTGGAGCAAAGGTACTGTTAATACACTCGAGCTGTACTGTACATCATGGTGACAGATTCACTGGGGGTCGTAAGTTTACATACACCTTGCAGAACCTGCAAAATCTTAATATGTTTACATGTAGTCCACAAGACACAATAATAACGGAATTTACACAAATCAACCAGTTCAAAAGTTTACATACGCTTGATTCTGAATACTGCATGCTGTTACCTGGATGATCAACGACTGTTTTTATATTTTGTGATGGTTGTTCATGAGTCCCTTGCTTGCCCTGAGCAGTTAAACTGCCCACTGTTCTTCAGAAAAAGTCTCAGGACAACTGAGGGACTCGTACACAGCTATTACAAAAGGTGCAAACATTCACTGATGTTCAAGAAGGCAACACAGTGCATTAAGAGCCAGGGGGATGTAAACTTTTGAACAAGATGATTGGTGTAAATTGATAAGATCTCTAAACAAAAATAATAACAATTTATACCGATAAATTGCAGATTTTGCATGGTGTGTGTAAACTTATGACCCCAACTGTACTTTAAATATTTAAATTACATGTTAATTAATATTAACACACAAACTCGTAATACAGTGTAAATTATTGCCTTGTTGGATTAACACCTATTACTGAACCTATTAAAGAACATGTTATGGATTATTTACTTTGACTTCTTCTAGCGTGAATGTAAACTGTTTTGAGAGATAAAATATGACACCCTGTATTAGGGTTTGATAAATGATGAAACTGTTTTGGGTAATTGGGCTACTGGATATAGAAGCAAATTCCGTTATAGTGCAGTGCCCGGTGTTTGCTATGTTAATGTGTTACTGTGTGGTATTTGCGGTGGTTTTTGTGCGCAGGGAGTGGGTGTTGAAGAGCGGGATGCTGGTGGCCATGTCTGTATATACATATCTGAGACTTATCGTGGATCACGGGACACAAGGCCTCCTGCCGCTCCGCCAGAGAGAGGTGGACTTCTGCATCGGCCTGCTGCGAGAGAGGGTGAGAGAGAAAAGGGAAGGAGGGAGATCATGTGATCAAACGTGTGAACTTGCAATTAATGTTGTATAGTATTATTATATAGCTATTTCACATAGATACTATATAAACTACAGACTTTCCTGAACTGAAATATGTTCCTCTTTTGTTTACATCAATCACAAGTCAGTTTTAAACTCTGGTTACTTGCAATTTAGTAGTAGTTTAATTTTATTTAAATATTCTGTTCTGATTGCAGCCCAGGAGCATTGTGGGTATTTTAAAAGTCAACCCCTCATCACAAACTGAAGAGATTAGTGTGATGATCATGTAGCATAGTTGCCTATCAAGTTAACTCAATCAAACACGTGGCATTCATTGTATGAGGAAAATGCATTTAACTAGCTAGGTTTTTTGTTTTGGTAAAATATTTATTTGATGTGTATTATAGAACGAAAAGGTGTATTATAAACAGGAAAGGCAGATTTAACCAGAACATTGTTGACTGTTCATAAATTCTTACATTTATGGTGATGAGACTAGACTGATTTTCTCTTGATTGGTCTCCTAAAATCACACTACCTCATGCTCAAACTCTATTTGCAGGTTTAAATCCTTTTTTTTTTGTTTAATATAACTTAGTAATTGTATTGACACACTACTTGATCATTTTCTGTGTTCTTACCTATTCAGTTTTTTTTCTTCTACATACCATTGGCCTTCATACCTATTTATTATTTCATGGTTCTTCTGTGACATGTTTGGAGTTTTATATTGTTGGTATTAGTATGAGAATGGTGTGTGACGATGGCTGAGTGTAAACAGGAGGTAATTAAAGAGACTCTTATCTGTTTCTCACCTTTTCTCTGTCAGTTCATGGAGTGTTTTATCATCGGGAGAGATCTCGTCAGACTGTTACAGAATGTAGCTCGAATCCCCGAGATGGAGCTCCTGTGGAGAGACCTGCTGCACAACCCTCAGAGCCTGAGCCCACAGTTTACTGGTGTGTGTGTGTGTGTGTGTGTGTGTGTGTGTGTGTGTGTGTGTGTGTGTGTTGCAGTAAGAGACTCTGCTTTTAGTGTTTGTGGTTATTTGGGTTAAACATTAAGCAATGGGTTTAAATTCTATAAAACTTGAAACAATCCAGATGTGACTGCAAAGGGTCAGTATATTTGTCCTATAATTGATACCAGGACATTTTTACTGTTTTGTCTATGAAATGTCACTGATTTGCCCATTAAATGTATCATTTTAAATGTGTGTGTGTGTGTGTGTGAAATGCCTTTGTAGGTCTGTTGCAGCTTCTCACCTCTCGGACGTCGCGCAAATTCCTGGCTTGCCGCCTCACTCCTGATATGGAGACCAAGCTACTGTTCATGACATCACGGGTAAAAGCACACACACCACCCACACAACTGAGACCTACTTTATAACACGGCTGAGTAGCAGTACTTTAGAACTACTCATCGGGACGCTGAACATGTATGCGTGGGTGTTTTTAGTAGTTTAACATTTTTTTATTCTTTATTATTCTTCATAATAATTTTTTTTGGTTTCTCTTCTAGCTTATAGGACGACAGTTACACACGCTGTCACAAGCAGATCAATATGGAGCTAAGCTTCTCTGTGTCTGTGTGTCTGTCTGTGGCTGCAGGTTCGATTCGGCCAGCAGAAGCGCTATCAGGACTGGTTTCAGAGGCAGTACCTGTCCACGGCCGAGAGTCAGTCGCTGCGCTGTGACCTGATCCGCTACATCTGTGGGGTGGTGCACCCCTCCAACGAGGTTCTGAGCTCAGACATCCTGCCTCGCTGGGCCATCATCGGCTGGCTGCTCACCACCTGCACGGTAAAAACTCCACACACACACACACACACACACACACACACACACACACACAGAGCATGCGTATGAAGATGTTCAGTCATTCTGAAGTGTTTTGCTAATCAGAATAAACCTCTGTTGTTGTGCAGAACGTATTTGTCCTTAAACGTTTTAATTGCAATTCATTTTAATTTCATAATTCCCAAAGCTAACTATGATTAAAAAAAGTTTTATTGCGAAGGATTGGCCACAAGCCCAGTGTTCCTACATTCACAGCAACCTGGAATAGGATAAAGCGTTTACTGAAGATGGAAAAAAAAAAAAAGAGTCTTTTAGTTATTTTGTGCTTTTTCAGATTTTAGTACCTTTCACATGGCTATATTGTAGAGCAGGGGTTCTCAAACTTTTTGAGAAACTGTGAAATGAATTCCATCTCCCTCAGCACAGATTTATTTCAGGAACAATATTTAAATATGCACAATAATATTTTGTCTGTTTATTTGAGTCTCAGACCTTTTATTCCTTCGACCTTTTCTAACTTTCCAACATTTTGGTCCAAGCTGACATTGTTCATAGCCTGATTTATTTTTGAGTTATTAGCGACCAGGCTAATAAGAACGATATTTATATTATAGTATGATTTCCACTGCTCTAACTAAAACAATAAAACCTCATGCTACATTGCTATGCTTCATATTTAATCCCATGAACACTTTCTGAACCCGAATACTATGCAGATTTTTGTTAGTAAGTCAAAGCGAAACGATTTGCGGAGGATCTCTAAGATTGGGAGAAGTGAGCAAATGAGTGGTGTGTTCAAAAAGTCCAGACACCTTGTCCCCTTGTCTTAATGCTAATCACATAAAGCAAGTAGTATTAAGAATCTTAAAGATGTTTCACCGTACAGCTGAAGAGCTTCGTCAGTTCTACCGGCGAAACAAAGTCCAGTCACATTCGCCTTCGAATCCTAGACTCCTCAGAAAGTCAGCAGAATGATGAGAATTTTATGGACCTATCTTTCAAACCTCATACTAAAACACTTTTACTTTTCAAACCCGCGTTCCTGTGTGCAGTCGAACGTCGCTGCTTCCAACGCCAAACTGGCCCTGTTCTACGACTGGCTGTTCTTCAACCCGGAGAAGGACAGCATCATGAACATCGGTGAGGATGGAAGCCGACGTTGTCTCCTGATGCTGCTGTTTCTACTGAATCCATCCAATTTACATTGTTTTCATTTCTCAGTCTTTGCTGTTGATGTGTGCGTTTTCAGAGCCAGCCATTCTGGTGATGCATCACTCAATGAAGCCGCATCCCGCCATCACTGCCACACTGCTGGATTTCATGTGTCGAGTGAGTTGAATTAGTGTGTCGAGACACCGCGTTATGTTCATGTTTAAACAAGAGGAATTGTTACTGTGTTAAAGGTGCAGTGTGCTATTTGTAATATTGTTTCTGGACTTGTAGTGGTATCAAGGATACCATTAAAAAAATCTTATTCACAATATAGACAAGTCATAGATTTGGCTACTTTCTTTATTCCAGGCTTCTGTGTAAGCTTTTCTGGCCCAGAAATTCTCCCACAGCCGAAGCATGGCTACTTATCACTGCTTCTTCAGCTGGAAAGACAGCCACCAACAAAATCGGTGGTATAGAACGAATGATGGAATTTGTATTGCGTTGCAATTCATAGTGCGGCCCAAAATCACACACTGCACCTTTAATATTAAACGGCTGGCTGTTTGTTTTTCAGCCTGGTTAAAACAACACAGAATCCTTTCATTCATTCAGTCAATTCATTTCATCTCTTGTTTGTCTTTTTTTTTGTACTTGATCTCAGATAATCCCTCACTTTTTTCCGCCACTGGAGGGCCAGGTGCGCCAGGGTGTCTTCAACTCGCTTAACTTCATCATGGAGAAGAGAGTTCTGGCGTGAGTATTACACACGCTTCCTGTTAACTGAACTGGTTATACTACAGTGCTGTTGAATTCCCGATTCTGACTGGTCACAAGGCGTCAATTAATTTTCTATAACAGCAGCTCGAAATCACAGGCTTATATCAGTTCTGTAAGGAGATGTTTATTTAACAATTATGGAAGGAGCCTCCAGTGCCATCTGACTGACTGACTGGCTGACTGAAGTTTTCTGCCACAGGGAAGTCTTCAGGATGTACAACTTTGTGTTATTTCTTATTAACTTGTTAGCAAGAGAAAGAAATAAGAGAGCGAGGATGTTAAACGAGCAACTGTGTAGCTGCTATAACGCTAGTGATAACAGGAACTAACTTGTACTGAGGATGTTCCACAAAGTTAAACATAACTATAAACGGATAAGAAGTATGTGTCATTCTTTAATAAATATACGTTTTATTCCTGGCAAGTTGCTGTGGTATAAGAGGAATGATACATGAGAGTTATAATAAAATAATAATAATAATAATATAATAAGTTATAACTTATAAACATGTTTGTATTTGAGTGTTGGGGGAAAAATACAGATGAACTGATCAGCACATATAGACTTTGTGCTAACTCTCTACACCTCTCCCCTTTGCTCAGACACTTGGCTCCGTTGTTCGACAACCCCAAACTGGACCGGGAGCTGCGTTCCATGCTGAGAGAACGTTTCCCTGAGTTCTGTAACTCGCCCTCTCCGCCCACAGAAGGTCCGAATCCCAAAACCTTACACTCCCAACACTCACAAAACTGCCATCTTGGTCTATAGTGCATTATAACTGTCTCACTTTTTTACTATTTTTTCTTTCTATTCATTCAGTGAAAATGGAAGAGTCTGTTCCCTTAGAGATGGACAATCACGTGCTGGATAAGGAGGACGGTTGCTATGACAACACAGACGCGACATTTAGCGACGATGAGGAAGAGTTGAACAATAAGGGTAAGAGATCGTCACACACCGCTACTGCGTTCAGCAGCTAAGAGTCGAGAAATCGATACGCAGATGCTGTACACTTAGACTTTAGGAACTCGGTTCTTTGCTGCCTCACACTGCGATTTTTCTCCTAAGGTAAGAAACGTGAGTTCAGGTTTCAGCACATCAAGGAGACGTACATAGAGGAGCCAGCTGACATCACGCCTTACGTGGACCAGCTGGATGAGACGCTGAAGGAGAAAGTGTTACAGTTACAGAAAGGGAGGTGAGACAGCGGCCATGTTTTCTCGACTATAAGGTGTCTTTGAGGGGCGACGTGGTGTGTACAGAGGTGCTAAGAGCTAAAGCAGTTTAGCTTTAGCATTTACGTTTGATTACTTGGTACGGCGATACAAGTGACACCTAAAAAAAAAAAAAAAACATATATGCTTTTTCAGCTGCAGAATCCATCGGACCAAACATGAATAAAATTCACGGGGAGGGAAAGCTGGGGAAAAGGCATGGGTAGTAAAAGACGCATCAGCAGTTACTTTCACTTTGTGTAAACTTTATCTAGGTGACCTTTGACCTGTCAATAATCAATCTTTGGATTTGTTAACCAAGTAGAAAACTATAGTGAGGATTTTGCATTTCTGTATCAATAAACAGATCTAATATTAAAAGCGCGGGGTAAAATATGCTTTGCGTCAACATTTAATAAAAATAAATAAATAAATAAAAATCATCACCTAGTCTTTTTTCAGTCTTCAGCCTGTGCCTATTGTAGGCTTAGATTCCTGTCGATGTGGTCTCCTGCTGTTCTAGCCGATCCATCTCAAGTTTCCTCGCGTTCTGAGATGCTTTTCTGCTCACCGTGGTTGTAAAGAGTGGTTATTTGAGTTACCATAGCCTTTCTGTCAGCTGGAACCAGACCGGCTATTCTCCTCTGGCCTCTCTCATCAACAAGGCGATTCTTTCACATAAAGAACCCAAATAGAAATAATAAATCATCTGAAATGTGATGAGGCTGTGCACTTCAGGGATTTATTGATAAAGCAACTGATGGCTCTTTTTACAACAAAATCAGAGCAGAGGAAACCAAGGCCAATCCATCCAGTGTCAAATGTCCAACTAACTGAGCCGAATCACCTGTTTAATTATCTGTAAAACAGATGAATAATCAGAGCAGACAGAAAGAGATGTTTTATAGTCTGGAAAATACAGCGTGATTAGAGCAGTTATACTAAATGCTCCTTTGAGATCTCACGGTGAAGTGTGTGTTGTTCTGGCGCAGTGACACGGAGGCGCAGTGTGAAGTCATGCAGGAAATAGTGGACCTGATTCTCGAGGTGAGTCTAGATCAGCACGTTGAAGGATTGTTTTCAATTTGCATTTGATGTAAATAGTGACCTGGAGCTCTGTCGATATTTCTCTCCCTCTCCATTTTAGGAGGACTTTGACTCAGAGCAGATGTCCACGCTGGCTTCCTGTCTAGCTGAGCTGTTCAAAAGCCATTTCAGAGGAGATGTGCTGCCTGAGGAAATCACTGAGGAGTATGTCTCTCTCTCTCTCTCTCTCTCTCTCTCTCTCTCTCTCTCTCTCTCTCTCTGTCATTAACAGGGGGAGGGGGGGTGTAGTGGAGCTGCATCTCATCCACCACCACCTATAAGTCTAACCCCTAACATTTAGCTTGATACAAAATGCACAACAGACCTTACACACTTATCCAGCCTGAAACACATCAGGATTTCCACTCCTGGACTTCTGTCTTGACTCCACCCAGGTAGGAGTTGCTGGATATCCATGGAACTCCATGCCATGGGCTTTTTGTTCTGCAGCAAGGGGCACTTAACTTTTTTTTTCATCATCAGCCACCAGTTCAATATCAGAGGTTGGCAATGGTTAGTCTTTTGGTACCTGCTCAAAATCAGTACCACCAGAGTGTTTGGGGGCGGAGCTAGTAGTACAGTTCATTACTGACTCGTTATGCAGACTGTAGGTGATTTGAACTCTCCGATATAACTGACATCCCCTGGAAGCCCCGCCCTCTTCATGTCATTTCGCATAATCATTTGACCGTTGTCCCTGACCAGCAGTTAGAGGACAGTAATTTCAGCACAGCTAAAATAAGCCAGTTGACCAAACAACCATTCATTCAAAGGAGCATTGCGACAAAAGTAATGATGCAAATGATTTCCTAAGTCTTCTCTCAGATTGGTAGAAATTAAAACTATAAGTCCAGGATTGGTTGGTTCCTGTCTGGGCCTAGGTTTTCATTTGAGCAGTGGAAAATATCTCTGTGTGTTCTTGTACAAAATTTACATACAAATTTAAATAAGGTCCATATAATACATCATCAGTTCTAAGCAAACTATCTGCTCAAGCACTTCCTGTTTGTTTAACAGTGTGTGTGTGTGTGTGTGTATGTGTGTGTAGGTCACTGGAGGAGTCGGTGTGTAAGCCAGTGTGTCTGATCTTCAGGAACCTGTGTCAGATGCAGGAGGACAACAGTGGCTTCTCAGTGCTGCTGGACATGCTCGCTGAGCTCTACCAGAAACAGCCCAAAATTGGATATCACCTCCTCTACTACCTCAAGGCGAGGTGTGTTTACCGTTCACACTTCATTACAGCATTATTAAAGGCTGGATATGCGAATCAGCGTGAAGCACGGTCACCATAACAGCAGCTGCAAGAAATAATATAATAATAGCATTTTTTTTCTGTGGATTGATGGCATTGTGCCATGAGAATGAGGAAATAAGAGAAATCGGTGATGTTCTCACTGCTTCTGCTTTCAGGAAGCAAAGGGATGGGCGAGGAGCTTATTCGTTGCTTCACTGTAGGAATGCCCCTGTCCCTTTTTAGAGTCACACTCTAAAATGGAAACCCCCGTTGCAACTATTTTTACTGAAGTACATGTCATATGTCTTCATCTCTCACCCTGGTGTGATCATGGCTTTATAGTGAGATTGGATAATGCTAAAAATTCCCTCTCGCTCTCTTCTCTTTGTTTCTTGACAGTAAAGCGGCGGCGGGAAAGATGAATCTGTACGAGTCGTTTGCTCAGGCCACGGCGCTGGGGGACCTACACACGTGCCTCATGATGGACATGAAGGCCTGCCAGGAGGATGATGTGAGACTGCTCTGTTACCTCACCCCCTCCATTTACACAGAGGTACACACACGCACACACACACACACACAGGCAGTCTGATATCGTTCTATTACTGGCTCCATTATCTACACTGTAGTTTATTTACTTACACAAGATATAGTAGACTAATTCATTTTAAATAGTATTTCGTTTAATTTTATAGTCCCACATACAGAGCAAACACTAACAGTAGTGATACATAGATACACAGAGAACTTTATTGATCCCTGAGAGAAATTGGAGAAGGACACATGTATAGAGAACACAGATTACAGTACCCATATGGCAGTAAACAAGAATAAAATAAGATTAAATAAATAAAAAGCTTAGTAGCAATAAAAGTAAAGTGGTTGTAGTGCAGGTGATGATCACAAGGTGATCAGCACTAGTGAACAATGTGGCAAAAAAAAAACAGTAAACCTAATTGAGGGCTTTTTTTTTTTTTTAACACCATATGAGTCATAATATTTAGCTGTGCTGATGCTTTGTGCCAAGAGAAGACACACACTATAGAAAACTTCATGTTTTCCAGAATATTCTATTCAACATGTGTACATCTGATGAAACGGTGGCATCATGGCGTAATTTATTGTGATATGAAACTCATCTCTCTAACAGAAGAGCAGCTTTTCATAATACAGTGTTTAACGTGTGTGCGTGTGTGTGTGTGTGTGTGTGTGTGTGTGTGTGTGTTGTATTTTATTTCTCCAGTTCCCAGATGAGACCCTGCGCAGTGGAGAGCTCCTAAACATGATCGTAGCGGTCATAGACTCCACACAGGTTTGTTTTTAGCGTTCAGTTCCGCATTCAGTTAGAGCGACATATTAATTCACCTTCACTACATTTTCATTTCTATCAACATGCGCTTGTGTTCACAGCTTCAGGAGCTGATGTGTCACGTAATGATGGGAAATCTGGTAATGTTCCGCAAAGACTCCGTGCTCAACATCCTGAGTAAGTCCGCGTGTCTGGCTGACGCCGTGTCCGTCTCCGCTCATGTCTGTCTGCATCCGTCTCAACTGTCCACTTGTAATCGGATCACTCGAGACTGATGTCTGAACAGGCCCTGACTGTACACGCTGTGTAATTGTGTGTGTGTTGTGTTACAGTTCAGTCACTGGACTGGGAGACGTTTGAGCAGTATAGCACATGGCAGCTGTTTCTGGCCCACAATATCCCACTGGAGACCATCATCCCCATCCTACAGCACCTCAAACACAAAGGTAAGTGCTGCACTCCTGTCAAACTGTTCTCCTTCTGCTTTATTACTCAGGATTCGTTTGTGTTTGAGATCAATTAATCATGCTTCCTTAATCTCTCTCTGTGTGTGTGTGTGTGTGTGTGTGTGTGTGTGTGTGTGTGTGTGTGCGCAGAGCATCCTGAAGCTTTATCCTGCTTACTCCTGCAGCTTCGCAGGGAAAGGTAGGCGTCTTATTGACCCAAATCACATGACCTTGTTTAAAGGTGTGGTCAGCATTTTTTTTCCTTCTTTTCCATCCTGCATGTGTTTGTGTGCATGCAGTCCCACAGAGGAGATGGTGAAGATGGTGTTGAGTAGGCCGTGTCACCCGGAGGATCAGTTCACCACCAGCATCCTGCGCCACTGGGCGGCCAAACACGACGACCAGCTGGCTGAGCACATCAAGGCCCTTCTCATCAAGAACAACAACATGCCTCGCAAACGCCAGAGGTATCACCACGCCAAGATGTAATCCGTACCAACTTCTGATGTTTATTCAATTTATTTTTTTTTTGTTGTTTCTCTGAACCCCTAACAGCCACAGCAAATGTACCTATCACAGTCTTGTGTGTGCTTGCGTGCCCTGTTTTTTTCTTTTTTCAGCTTACGAAGCTCCAGCAGCAAATTGGCCCAGCTAACCCTGGAGCAGATGTTGGAGCATTTAGACAGTCTGAGGCTGAGCCTCAGCAACACCAAGAATAACTGTGAGTCTGTTATTTTACTCCATCATACGTTCTTTAATGATACTTTAATAAACCAGGGCCTTTGCATTCCTCTGATATACAGCGTCTATAAATAGTACCTATATTTCCGTGTGTGTGTGTGTGTGTGTGTGTGTGTGTGTGTGTGTGTCTGAAGTCTTTACCCAGACACCCATCCTGCAGGCTCTTCAGCATGTCCAGGCCAGCTGTGATGAAGCCCATAAAATGAGGCAAGTCTCTCCACAGTATAAAATGAACCTTCATGAAATAAACGTGAATACACCACAGCTCACACCATACACAGGTTTTATTTACCTGTACTTATTAAGAGAGTAAGCATGTGAGAATTTAGAGGTCAGAATAGTCAGTTTTTATATTCAGACTCTTATATTTACACTCCAGATGTCTGAGTTGTGTGCACCCATCTCATTCTCCTCACCAGGTTCAGTGATCTTTTCTCCTTGGCTGAGGAGTATGAGGATTCCTCGAAGCAAGCCAAATCTCGGCGCAAAGCTCCGGCGTCCTCGCCGCGCTCACGTAAAGGCGCAGCACCTCCAACCAACAACGAGGAGGACAGCGGCTCCAGTAGCGCCTCGGTGAGTTCCTAGCGATATTTATGAGTCGGTGACTTTTTTTTTTTTTTTTAAATTTCACTCGTCCACGCCAAATGTAATGTCTACATTCCAAAAGTAGTTTTGCCCAAAACATGAATGATAATGCCCAACTAAGAAATTGCAAGGTCTGGTTCAGAGCAGACCGTTCCTGAGATTTCAGACCACAAATTAAAAGATTGAAATCTAAATAAATTCTGCCTCGAACCCTAATAATCTCCTTGTGTGACCGCAGGAGGAAGAGGACTCCAAACCAAAAGCACCCAAGAGGAAACGGAAAGGCTCGTCAGCCGTGGGCTCGGACAGTGACTGAGAGGACATGCCAATCTCCACATGCCCCACCCCCCCAACATTTCCATGACCACGCCCATTCCAGTGTGACATCACTGGAGAACAAACCACCAGCCAGTCATCTGCTCTGACCACTCATCAAAGAGGAAGCGCTGGATTTCCTTCCTGGGACTTTGACTGGAGCAAGCCAGGAAGCACACCCTGTAGCTTCCCTCAGCACTAGTGTGATTGGCTGCTTGGGGATTGGGGGCGTGACCGAGGCTACAGAAGAGCTGCTAACCTTCCGGAGCCTCCTTTCCTCCCCTGACTGGGACGGACTGACAGAAAGACGGATAAAATTGCACACAGGAGTCATTCTTTAGTGTCTCTGTACTCATTGACCCACTTATCCTGATTGAGCACAATCGCTGTGCTTAAAAGGGGGGAAAGAAATCCCACACTGTAGACTACACGAGGGAGATGATTTACAACATTTACCACGAAGGTCTGAACGTTCTACTCCACTCCCGGAAAACACATTTTATCGTTTGATAATGTACAAGCATTTGCTTTGTCCCTTATAAATCCCTCTTTGTCCTGATTGGATGTCGTGGCCCAGTGCAGGCGACGCCGGGGGTTTTACAGGGAGGACGACACTCCTCCTGGATGGATTTTTACCACAAGTGCACGGCCCAGGTGCAGAAATTGGATTGTAAAAAAAGGAAAAAAAAAAAAAAAAAAAGGAGGACTTGACATGACAGACTTTTTAAGAAAATTGCTTTCTACTGACCTATTTTCATAAAAAAAAAATCATAACTATGTAAAAGGATTATGATATTAATAAAAAAAGGCAGGGACAAACACTTTTGTCTTTAATTAATAAATGGTTGTGGAGTTTGAAATGAATTGTACGTTTATAAAGGTCGGCTAACGCTGCTTAATACCGTTTTTAAAAAACGAGTCGGAGTCGTTGCATGCGAGGTTTCTCAAGTGTCTGGAGCACAGCTGGGAAGACGACGAACCCTGGCGCTCAGGAGATCATAACACGGTGAAATCTCACCAGCGGCAGTGTTTTGGCAGAGCCGCAACATGTTTTTCTTCTTGGTCTTGAATGAACGTGTGCACACAATACCTTGGCACGGAGTTAAGTGTAGTTGGGGTTCAGGAATGTTGGAAGCAGTGGCTTCAATTTAATTTCCATAACACATTGTCACACAGTCTGGTTTAATATAAATCATGGGGGACACACTGGGAAAGAGTTCGCACTGAGCATGCTTGCAAAATGATTTTATTACTTCATGGAAATGTTGTAACTGAAGTATTTGAATCCAGCTGTATTTGAGAAAATAGCTGCATTATAAATTAAATAAGGGGGAAAAAAAATACTTGGGGGGTGTGCTGTTGTAGGAAAATAATCAACTATAGGTAGTCGATTATTTTCCCAACATGCCACATCACAAAGTGTTTATTCCTCACATACCACAGGAATTTGCCAGTACTATTCAATAAAGAATGGCATTAGCACTCTTTATACATTTAGAGTTATGTTTACTGTTGGGAAACAAGTTAGTTCATGTTCTCACTTACAAAACAGCAGCTAAATGGTGACCGTATTTTCCTCACCAGCCTCGATGTAGCCTTTTTCCCCTGCTTGAAGTTGAAGACATGCTTGTCACATTTACAAGAAAACAAAGTGCAAAGTTGTGACTCCTCAAGGCAGAAAACCTGTAACTGCTTCAAAGCACCGACACTGGAGACTCCTTCCTTTTTAAATGAACATTCCCTTACAGAACACTTAACATTTTACCATGTGTCAACCCATTTATGATTAGGCTTAAATAATGTGGCTTGTTTGCCACACTAGTGATTCAGCCACGTTAATATAAATCTGTGATGTGTTTTGCAGCTGGAACGTTCATCAAATCAACAGCTATGCCACCTAGTGGAACTTTCATAACACATTCAAGTGATCAAGAGTTTCCTCATCCCCAGTTCTGCAAGTGGATATTTGTGCCAGAATTGAGATTAATCATTGTGGGCATGTGTGCATGCTCTTTGACACTAGGTCCTTTACAGCAATAAACACTGAAGACATAATCAGCCATTTTAGGTGGAAGGTAGCTGAAGTTAGCCATTTTGAAACTCAATTTATGAACAGTCATCCTCCCTCCAGAGCCACACCCCTAAACAAAAATGCATGCACAAGAGGGGTGGAGTTTCCAGAATTGACCAGCTGTATGATGGACACCTGAGAGTTGAGACTCAGCCTTGTTATTGGTTGGACATTAGTGGTCCACAACATGGAGACTGAGGTATCACAGAAACTAGGTTTTTGTCTGTAGCAGACTTACAGCCACCAGAATGTGAGGGGAAGAAAAATAAGTCAAGGATACGATAAAGCTTTCCAACATCAAAATGGCCGACACACCACACACAACCAAGTTCATATGTTATTAAAAACCAGGTTTTATTTATTTACTTAAAATGAATTTAATACAGGTTGGT
>JAKKZN010000029.1:4171596-4188974 GCA_033441825.1 Pangasius elongatus
AGTCAAGCCTTCTGTTAACAGCTTTTCTCTGAGGGAAAGGTGCAGAAAGGTGTTTTGGTAAACTGGGATGTTTGGATCCTGACTCGTGCGCGTTCAATCGTCTTTGTTGGCGGCAGAGTCTCGCTGTCGCTCTCTCTCAGTCACTCCCTCTCTGATGACGCTTCCCCTCTGGTCCTGCCTGATCCATCCTAACACACTACTTCTGCTTGGATCCTCCTCCACCTGAGTCGGTGCTGCTGAGGATGGCCCTGCATGGACAGCCTGAAGTTTGCCATGTCACTACGCTCAAGTCCCATTCATTATTCAGTGGCTAACTTCACCTGGACATTAGCAACTTAAACCAAAAAAAAGAAAAATGGCCCTGATGCTTACACTGAAGATCTCGCAGGACTGCTCGACACTACAGTCTACAGCTGTATACACAGAGTCGTGATTTATATTCTCACTATCCAGCCTCATCCAGAAGAGGACAGCTTCCCTTTTGAGTCAAGGTTTCCTCCTCATCATATCTCAGAGTGTTTCCACGCCTCAGTCACCTGCTGCTTGCTCTTGAGGAACAAATCTAAATAATATCCAGATTTCTGTAAAGCTGCTTTGTGACAATGTCTTTTGTACAAAGCGCTATATAAATAAAATTGAATCGTATGCCTAATGCTGATTAATTCTAGGGGTGCTGATGTGGTACAAATACAATCTTTGAAGTCATTTCACCATATTTATATTTATATTTATCTCAATAAAACACAGCATAGCATTCCGATTAAAGGAAAATAATCAACCAACTGATTATTTTCCAATACCAGCATGTCCCAAAGCTTTTTATTCTTCTTACACTAATAATTTTTATTTATTAAGAATGACAGCATGCACTTTATAGTTATGTTTAATATTGTGAAACATCCGCCAAACAAGTTAGTTCCTGTTATTACTTACGTTTAATTATTTTTATTTTATTTTTTTTTGCACATCCCCACATTACATTACGCTGCTACAAATATTTATTATACTGTACACATCTTATACTCTCTACTAGGCTGCTACTTCTTATGTCTACACCTACAGCAACTTATACTGTACTCTTTTACACTACTGGTCACTGGATTCGCTTTCTAATAGAACTGTGTACTGGTCGGTGCTGCACTGGGACTCACTGGGCCCACTGCCTCTCTCGGTAGTCACTGTGCTGTCTGCACTTTATGTATAAACTTCTGTAGTCCCTTGTAGTTTTGTTTGTCTTATGTAGCACCTTGGTCCTGGAAGAATGTTGTTTTGTTTCACTGTGTACTAACTGGCTGTATGGTCGAAATGACAAACTCCACTTGACTTATAGCAGCTATAAACAGTCGTTCCCTCATCATCCTCTCTTTTTTTCCCCTCATTCTCTCTCAAGTTAATAAGACAATAAATGTAGTTTTTCATTTACGGAGAAACCACAAAGCTTTCCATCTGTAAGGAGTTTTCTGTGTCGTAAAAAATTACAGCTTTATCTCTGACGGTTATAAAGCTCTGACACTGGAGACTCCTTCCCTAAATGTTAACTACCTCAGTACAGAAGACGTCACCATATCAATGATTACACGTAAAAAAATCAGTTTACCTGAAGCACCCAGCATACAAGTCCCTATGAATTAGCCGCTACTATAGAAAAGATAATTAGTGTGTTAATAGAAACCTTTGCCTTGGAGCTGAAACTGTAATATAAAACTGTAATAGAGAATTAATCAACACCTGGTGACAATGATAAGGTCTAACACCCTAACTGCGATTTTTATTTATTTAAATCGTTGTACATAATCTTACACGTAAACTGGTATGTTGTAAATTTCCCACATTTCTGAGCTGAAGTGCGAAGGACAGCTGTAACATGTGGATGAAGTTATCCTGCTGAATTTGGCTCGCCTAACGATGATGAAGCCCTTCCACGGTCAGAAAGTGTTGATGGGACTTAAAAGAACTGCTTATCCGATCTACTGACCTGGTTCCAGATCCAAAATCATGTCCAGGGCTTGTCTGTAATGAGGAACCTGCTCATTCAGTCCAGTAAGATTGAATTTATCCTGGATGTAATCCTCATCCACCTGGGCGCACAGAGAACGGAGGCATTGGTTAATCAGCACAGGGGGGTCGGAGGATTTACAGTGAACAGGAAGAGAGTAGAATAATAATGCACAATACAAACCTCACAGAAGAACTCATTCCCACGAAGACCACAAAACCAAGAAATCCACGAAACTTCCTCTGAACTGCTCATTTTGGGGAAACTGTAACACAGAAGGAGGTATCAGAGATATCAGAGACAGAGATACCCAAGAGTCCCAAATGGCTTCCAGTGAGGAGTGTAATGCTGTACACAGACTGTAGCAGCCATTATTCATTCCCTATATAGTGCACTTACATAAGCAGGAGGGAGCCATTTGGGATTCAGCCAAATAGTGCAATTACACCGAGAATACTACAGTACAGAATATTCAGCGCATATCACACACCCTAATTTACAAAAATAACATCGAGTAATGCTAACATTAGTGTTCACCCTCTCAGCCGCTTCACTCAATGCTAAATGAGCTACAAGGCTAATCACAGCTAGTCGTATTTACCGATTTAAAATAACTGATTCTGCGCTTGGCTTAGATAGCACGGTTTAAAATAAACCACGTAAGCAAACTACGAGTGTTTGTACTTTAAAAACATCCCTACTTCAATCCCTTGGCTACATGAATTAATTATTATTTTAAGAAAACAAGTCTAGCTACCTATCTGTGCAGCTGACTAGAGCAAATCAACATGGCGTACGGTTTCACAGCTCACACTAGGCCGCACGAAGAGCGGCAACCCCGAGCCTTACATTTACACTCTGATACACACAGATTCGCGTTCAGAATACACGCCGGGATACACAAGCACTTCAAACACACACTGGTTATATAAAGCGTGTGTGTTTGTAGGTATTAAAGCTGTATCTGTATGAGCCTCACCTCCCGGTTCCGCGCTAAACTGCAGCAATACAAGCGTTCTCTGACTGACGTGTGACGTCTTAAGCAACGTGATGACGCACAATCTGACGCACAACGCGCCTCCTGTAGACCTGGGAAATTTGGTTTAAGAAAAAAAAGTGGGGGAACAATCCGGAAACAAAAATAGCCGTGCAGAGATATATATATATATATATATATATATATATATATATATATATTTGTGGAAGAACCACATACAGTATGGGTGTGATGGTAAGGTGTACACATATACACAAACATGTATATATATATATATATATATATATATATATATATATATATATATATATATGATCAAAATTCCCCTCAGCCACATATATATATGTGTGGACAACTGACCATCACACCCATACTGCATGTGTTTCTTCCACAAAGATGGAAGTACACAATTGTACAGCATACTGTAACATTACAGTTTCCCTTCACTGAAACTAAGAGGCCCAAACCTGTTCCAGCATGACGATACCCCTGTGCACAAAGCGAGCTCCATGAAGACATGGTGTGTGNCATTATAAGAGCAAAGGGAGGACTAAATCTGGAATGAGACAAGGGTCAAGTATCCACAAACTTTTGGCCATATAGTGTAGGTCCCCTGTTACCATCTCAGTGATGCCCCTGAATAAGACAAATCAATTATTCATTGGTTTATCCAAAGAAAGCACTTTACACTGGTCAGGGTTGGTGTGGATCCAGGAACACTGAGTGAGGAGGAAATACACCCTGGAGGAGATGCTGATCTGTACACACATTCACGCCTGGGGGCAATTGAGCATAGCCAATTCACCTACCCGTGGGATGAAAGCCACATGGACACACAGGGGAACATCAACAGAAAGTCCATATGGACAACAACCCAAGATCCTGGTGATCTGAGGTGAGAATGCTAACTGCTGTTGCACTACACTGCACTGTGAGACAAATACTTTGGTTAACTCTCAGGTTGACACATCACACACTTTTTAGTTCTTCCTAAAACTTGATTGTTTCTATTATCATGTTACTTTTAAAAGTGCTGGAAATTTATTACAACTGTAATTCAATCCAGAATGAATTTTTTTTTATTTTTTTGGAGACAACCAAAGCAAGCCATACTGGAAGTCATTTAAAAATGTTGTTAGTGAGGTTGTTAAAAATACTATTTCTTCTTTTAAGTAACATTTCCACAAGCTCTAATCTGTGCAAAAGAATTTCACACATACACAGGTTCCATTAAAACAAAAAGATTTTTATTTAACTCTTTTTCTCTGTATACTTTATTATAATAAGACACTTCTCTGCTTGTACATTGCTCCCATGAACTTAAAAATGGCAACAATCGTTTTTGGGAATGTAAGTTGGGGTAGACGAACTTAGATACATACCAATATACATACATGTGTGTATATCAAGGCTCCAGTAATAAACCATAAATGCTATAAACGTTGTAACCACTTCAGGTACCTTAGTGCGGTCGAAGTATAGTACAATCTTTGAGTATTCCAGGAATACACTCGAATGGGTAGTATTGTTTACTCATTAAACATGGGTACACATGATAATGACCACATTGATAGATAGCTAAATGTTTAGAAGGAAGGATAAAGGATAGATAGCACTCAGAACCTGATGCATGGCTGCCAATGTTCAGGCTCTCCGAGATGCAAATGAGGATGTGTACATGCTAAAATGTCAGTGAGGGCCAAAAAAAAACAAAAAAAAAACAAATCAAGTAAAATATACCCATAGGGAGACAATAGATGTTAAATGATTTTCACTGCAAGTACTTCATTTGGATAAACATACACACACTTGAATGCATATCCATGAGTGTATATAATGAACACGGTATAAACATCCTAGTATCATCCCACAAAAGGGTTAGAAAAAGAAAAATAACAGTCCCACAAAAAAAAGAAAAAAAAATTGCTTTTAACCCACCCACCCCCCAAAAAAATATACATACAGTAGAGATAATGCGCGCACACACACACACACACACACACACTCATCAGTTGCCCTACACACTCGTACGTTTCATTTATAAGCTCTATTCAGTTATCCGAACTACTCTCCAAACACAGGCATATCCAGAAAACAAACCCCAACTTACAGCAGTAGTAAAATATCTATGCTGGTCAGAATACACAAGGGCATGTCCTTGCACTTGAAGATTTATTTTATTTTATTTTATTTTATTTTGAGTGTGGGTACATGCAACTCTTACTTACGCAACTTTTTCAAAAAGGGCGACGAACTCATTGGTAAAAAATATATATGCTTTAACAAGATGACGTGTGAAATTTGTCTGTGACATGTCTGTTATTCAGTGCTACTGATGTCGCCAATACTCCAGACACACCGTGATGAGCAGAAGCGGCACTTAGTTTCAACCTACTACTTTTTAAACGCGAGACGTAATGGAAACTAAATGGATGGTGATCAGACAGAGCACTTCCTTTTTCACTCTACATTTACCAGAACTGGTGAATAAATGTAACAACAGCACAATACTTACTGCCTATTTTGGTTTAAAAGGAACTGTAATATGACACTTAATAGTTGCACAAAACATGGCAGAGAAGGAGAGTAAAAGAAAGAAAGCAAAAAAAGTAGAGAGCCGAGGAGTGCGAGGGTACTTGCATTCTATAAAGAAAAGCAAGTTCAAACTGGATGCTACTTCAAATAATCAGTATATCAGTTATTCTATGCTGTAAAGGAGAATAAGAGTAGGCTGTCAAAGAAATAGCCTAATAATGATATAAAATGATGTTCCTGGAGGGGGGATAAAGGAGGAGGAGTAAAAGTTATTAAAGCCCACAGACTGTCATCTTATAGTTGGAATACTTGTTTTTTTTTTTTTTTCCTGAACAAAACAGTTAATAACTCTGTTTGCGAATAATAGAATTAACATTCTATGCAAAGGCTGAAACACCCAAATGACCTGCTGGGAAAAAATCGGGGGAGAGGCAAGAGCAGCGAAGCAATCGTCCAACAACCTCGAATTAAAAAAAGTCACACTATATAGTTCTGAACAAGGAGCTACAGCAGTGATATTAGAAACAGTAAATGTGAACATTAGTACTTCATAGGTTGGGCAAGCAGAAATTAGCAAATGTACTGAAACACTGAGAAAAAAAATCAAGAAGGATGCTTATTAAAAAAATGTATTTTAATGACCTGCTTTGCAGAGGAAAAGAAACATTACAGCCCTAACCTTTTAAGGGAGGGAATATGAAACATAAACTGAACAATGAGGTAAAAGGAAAGATGACACAAAAAGGAGGAAAAAGCAAATCTAAGGAACATAACTTCTTATTAAAAGAGTAACTGCACACCTAACCCCGATTTCAACCTGAAGAATATGCCGAACTGCTAAACCCCCAACATTGTAAAAATACACAGGGACATCACAAACATTGGCCTTCCATAAATACTTCCAGACACTACTCCATGCTACTAATGTAGGCCTCCTACACACTGCAGTCACATGCTGAGTATCTGTGTGTCAGTCTGAGGTCATATTGTGCTTGTATATGCAAACATTTTTATATCTGAAGGGTTGTCAATTAAGGTAATGTGACATCTAATCTGAGTAATTTGGGGCTTGTGTGAAAGGAAAGAAGGTGTGCATGGACAAATAAAAGGGACAAGACACAAAGCATCAAACCAAGGGTGCTAGAATGAGTGTGTACATCATCTTTGTAAATATATCTTGTACAATAATAATAATAATAATAATAATAATAATAATAACAATAACAACAACAACAATAACGTGGTAATATGTTAGGGGATGAGAATTGAGAGATGAATGAGGGGGAAGAGAAAAAGAGGACTGAATCTGAAATGATGCTAAATTAAAAGGGCGGGGAAAGGGGTGGGGAATTCACTTCCTGTTCTTGGGAGATGGCCAATTGCCACGCCTCTCACCACGACTGGCCCCTCCATTACCCGATACACCACCCGGTCCGCCGCCGGTAGGTGGACCTCTGGAACCTCGACCGCCACTGCCTCCAGCACTGACCCTCCGATTCTGCCTTTCCATTCCAGGCCGCTGGCTGGAGAAGCTCCTCTTATTGGCGGCTGATTCTTTAGTAGTTATCTCTCGGTCAACAACTCCCCCTCCTCCGCTTCCTCTTCCTGAAGGATGGTGATGGTGATAGGAGGAATAGGATTTTCCACCTCCTCCTCCTCCTCCGCCAGCTTCCCTCTCTCTAAACTCTGCAAAGTCACTGCTTTCAGAGGCAGTTTCCCACTCCTCGTTGGCCTGGTCAGAGTTCTGGTTGGAGACGTCTGGAGATTTGGCACCACCAGTCTGGTTGTGGTTATGGTGGTGCTGAGAATGGGGCAGGCCAGAGTTGCCATGGTAGTGATGGTGGTGATGGTGGTGACTATTCAAACTCAGGTTCCCACCCCCTAGATAGCTACTATTGTTATTGTTGGTTGCCGTGACATTGTGATTTGTATTTGCAACACCAGTGGTAGAGGATACATTGGGCGTTCCATCTTGCATTGAATTCTGGGATGGCGAAGCAGACCGCTGCTGTTGCGCACCCACAGCTTCAATTATTCCGCTACTTCCATTGATACGGGCTGCGTTCTCCCGCTCCTGTTTAAGCCGGCGGAATCTAGGGGGCTTGTCTTGCTGATGTTGGGAACGCCCATGGCGTCTGCGACGAGGAGGGCGCTCAAATCCTCTATGAAGAATGTTTCGGCCATCAGCATTAGGCAAAAGAATTGGTTTAGGTCCAGAGGAATTGGAATTGGTCTTGCTTAAGCTCTGGGCCACACCTCCATTTTCAGTGCCCAACTGGGTAGTTGTGGGCACCATAGGACCAGAGATTACTGAAGAGTTTACACCCTGGTTCTGAGACTGACCCTGGTCAGTAGGCTTCTCTTTCTTTTCCCCATTAGATCCATGGCTTGGTTCTTTTATTAGAGAGGGCTGTGGGTGTGTGTGTTGCTTTCGGGCTGATGCAGAGGATTTACCAGACACACCTTGAGAAGAACTAGGCCCAGAACGGTGTCCACCAGACATACTTCCCCCACTGCCTGAATTTCTGTAGACACCTCCTCCAGTGGCACCTCCACCCCTGCCACGTCTAGATGGCACTCCTCTAGGGGTGAACACTCTGGTTTGCGTATTTCTTGGCGGTGCTGAAGATGATGCATTGCCCACACCTAGATTCTCTCCCCCTGTTCCTTTCTTGGTAGTTGGCTTGCGATCCTCTTTGTCAGAGTGTGCAAGGTCACTAGCAGCACTCTCACTGCCCGTTTCAGAACCCCTTTGCCTTCTTCTTTTCGGCACTTCTTCATACTCGGAGCCCTCGCTTCGGGTTTCGCTGTGGTTCCTGGCACGTCCAGGGTTTGGCTGAGAGCCTCCCTGGCCATGCCTACCAGATGACCCCTCCCTCTTATGATCTTGGTTAGTGGCACCATGCTGATAACCACTGTTGGCAGTGGATCTGTAGTCTCGGCTGCTTCTGCCGCCTGCCCTACCACGTGCACTGCCTGCATAACTGCCCCTGTAGCCTCTGCCTCGACCGTAGAACTCACCCCTTCCTCGGCTTGCTCGGCTTCCTCGGGAAGAGCCCGCATGGTATGTAGCACCCCCTGCACTGCCACTTGTCTCATAAGAATGCTCTCTGTCCCTCCTGGAAGCTGGAGCTAAAGAGCCAGTGGCGTGGACAGAGTTTTCTCCTTCTTTGGATGCTTTACTCATACCCCCACCAGCACCTCGCTCTTTGCCACCGTTTCTTGGCTTTCCTGGAGGAGCAGTTTCATCTTTACCAGAAGGTCCAGATGAGGCTTGAGAACTGGAGACTGACACTTGCTTAACTGATGCATGATTGGCATCTTGGTCTTTATCTTTTGCAGAGCCTACAGTGTTTTTCTCTCCTCCCTGACCTTCACCAACCTCCCTCTTCATTTCCTTCAGCACAGGTCGCTTAATAGGACCCACTCGCTTGTTGGGGTTACCACCTCCTGATTGGACAGCAGGCTTATCATTCTGACTGGTCAAGTCTTCCCCTCCTGTGTTTCCACCCATTCCAGAGCCTCCCTTTCTGTTATGTGCAGGTCCACCACTCGCACTACTACTTCCAGGCCTTGGGCCCCACTGAGTTTCAGTCTTTTGCTCCCGACCACGAGAGTTAGATTTGGGGTGGTGGTGCTGCACTGAATGCTGGGAGGACTGTGTGTGAAGGTAGGTACTGGCTGTTTTGTCCTGTTTCCGTCCAACACCCCTGGGTCCAGTGTCATGCTCATGCTGGGTCGAGGGGTGATGTAGTGACTGTTTTCCACTGCCATCCTCTCTGGTGGAAGAGGAGGAGGAGGAAGAAGAGCAGGAGGAAGAAAGGCATGGCTGGGGAAGTGGAGGGGAGGTTTCGGTCTTCTTGGGCTCTCCGCCTCTCTCTCGCTCTCTACCATTCTCCTGTTTGTGTGGATGGAGAGTGTAATGTGAGGGATGAGCATGGTGATGCTGCAAATGGGGGTTGTTTTCCAAGGGGGTGAGATCAGCACGGCCATTGCGGTCAAAGTGAGGATGTGGAGCCCCCCAGATTTGATTCTGCTGGCCACCCTGTGGGGCTTCATCTTGGTGGCCAAAGCCACGAAGTTCTCCAGCACTATTAACCCTCTGCTGTGGATGAGAAACCATCCTGGATCCATTATCTTGGAAGCTGCTGTAATTTCCACGCCCTCCCAAGAAAGGCTGGTGATGCCCAGCTTGAGTCCCCACAGGGGATATCGCCTGATCAGTGGAGCCAGAAGGAGAGTTAGTGCCCACAACAGGTGGCTGAATGGAACCTGTACCTCCCTCACGATTGCGCACTGGAGGAGTGTCACTCCTGTTACATATGAAATACAAAAATATTAGCATTATGATTAAGTATTAAAGACTCATTGCAACTACAGCTCTCATCTCTCAATTTCTTAATTTAAGTGCGGGTGTGTAAATTATCAATAATCATTAAAAAATATAAAACAATTCATTAAAAAATTACAATAGACACAATAATATAAATACTATTAGGCATATGTTGTACAACTGAATATTTTTTAAGAAATTGTGTTTTTTTTTTTTATAAAGGCTGTTGGTCACAAGTATCCAGATTTCAAGAGAGTACATCATGCAGGGAGTAAAAAAAACTTTACAGCACAGTGTCTTCCACTGAACTACAACTGATCTTTATGCCATCTACCTGAAATAGAGACCAGGTGATGAAACCATAACCAAGCTTTTACCTGGCACCTTTACCCATGTCCTCCTCCTCCAGAGCTTGTTTCTGCCTTAAGGGGGAACTCAGAGCCCGACCCTCTCCGCTGCCTGGGAAAACTTCTGGTCCCCAAGCAAGTTTAGGATCCATGGGTGGTGTGCCACGATGAGGATGAGGGGGACCTCCATGCTGCTGCCTATCAAACTGCTCCGAGCCAGAGCCACCAGAATCTGAGCGCTCCCGACTCATCAGCCCTGAAAAAAAAAAATTTTTTTATGTGACATACCAAGTAAGTGTCATACAATTCCAACATTATGTATAACTTGATCATGAAATTTTGTGAACAAACCAGTGGGATGAATGCTGGCCGGATAGTAATCCATAGGTTGGGGGCGACCCTGCATCATGCGGGGGTCCATGTAGGGCATCATCATCCATCGAGGGTCAAAGCTCATAGGGAGAGGCGGAGGGCGTCCCATGGAGCCAGGTGGGTACAGAGCAGGCTGTTTTGGGCCTGGCTGTGGTGTGGCACCAGGAGTCGGGCCTTGCTGAGGTGTTTGGGACTGGAGCTGGGCTTGTGCAGCCTGGCTGTGCTGCTGCTGCTGCTGCCATTGCTGCTGCTGTTTCAGGAGCTGTTCCTGTGTGCAATTAATGGCATAACAGTTTCACTCGTTTGGCAAAGTGAAACCAACCAATATTATTACACGAACACAACGGTTCTGTAAGATCACACTATTGTACATTTTTGCAGGAGTGGTTTCGTAAGCCCTCACTTCCATGTGAATTAGATTTCACCATTCTCTCTCTCTCTCCCCCCTGATTACAGATGCAATGCAACAGTGGTGCTGTTCGAGATGTCAGTGGCTCAGTGTTAAAAGTTTGTTCCTGTTTCTGGAGAAATTATTTTCCAGCCCACAGCTGCTGATTAAATTACAGCTGCCTAGGCCCTATATTACTATGCTAAAGATGTACCAAATCCAAGAACTTTATTTTATTTTTTATTTTTGGCAACAACCACTCAATGTAAATACCAAGAAATGATGTAATAAGAGTTTAGAGATATAGCAGAGATTTAACCTGCTGTTGCCTCTGGAAACGAGGTGGGAGGGATTTCTGATACTTGGAAAAGCCCTGGCCAGGCATTCCACCCCCTGGCCTTCCTGCTCCTCCCGTAGTTGCCTCTACCTTCACCGTCTCATCTCCACTTCTGCTGCTGCGAATGTGTGTGCTGCTTGACACGGGCTCCTCCTTGACCTCCCCTGGTCCTGGTACATCATGGGGCTGCTGGGGGGCCGGAGGCTGAGCAGCCTGCTGCGACTCTGAAAAAATAGAAAGAGCAGAACAATTAAGAAGTTTTAATTTCAGCCTGGAGTTAAGAGGATCAAACTGACTTCATATGACAGTTCACAAACATGAGCAAAGACTAACCAGTGTTAGAGTCATAGCTGCTGTTGCTGCCAGCTCTTTGTCTGTTATTAGCAGTCAGTGCCAGTGTAGCGCCAACCAACTGAGCGGATGCGAGAGGCGGTTCCTCTGTGTCCACACAGGGTGACGGGGGCTGACTGGTGCTGGATGAAGAGGCTGAAGCCGTCAGGGAAGGAGTGGGGCTGTTCGAAGGAACTTCCACGGCAGCACTGGGCTTCTGCTGTTGTTGCTGCTGCTGTTGCTGCTGCTGCTGTTGCTGTTGTTGTTTCTCATCCAGCCTTTTCAACTTTTCAGCACATGCAGCACGGCGCTCTTCTTCCATCCTGCGCTCCTCTTCCTCACGGCGACGTCGGGCACGCTCCACCGCCGCAGATATCTCTGACGAAGACTGCTTCCTACGCTGACGCCATGTCTCATCTTCATCCTCGCCCTGTGTCTGGTTAAGCAGGGCGTTTGATGGCGGAGGAGTAGGTCCCTTCTGTTGCTGGACCTGAGCACCAGACGGCTTCTGGGGTGCTGACTGGTTTGAGGCCCGTTCCTGCTGACAGACAAAATACTGGTGACTCAGAAAGCTCATCCATACATCCATCACCATGCTCATGTTAGGGGCGGGCGATATAGACAAACTTTTAAATCATTATGTTTTCCAAACTTGGATGGTAAGAGCGATGCAAAACAATCCAGTGGATATACAAAAACATCATGTTCGTAATATCCCATTCAAAAGTCCACAATTAATTTGGTCATGGGTCACCATGCTGTATGCATAAGGTTTTGTAGCTACTATAAATGAAAAGGGAGGAGTTCCCTTTTGTCATCATTCAAGCAACACCTGTTTTCTGCTTTCTTCACACCAGCGGAAGTGTCTGCAGTGGTCTCGTACACATGAAGTTTTTCTAAATTTTATATATATACACATATACATACATGTGATATATATATAAAAATCACATCACTTGACAAATCACTTACACAGCAGCATGGACAAATAAACCCGAGGTGGAAAAATCACTTCATGTGCATGAGAGGTAGCCTTTGTAGATTTGCTCAATCATGATCTGAAGTGCATTTGAAAATTTATACCGCCTCATTTATACTGATCTCATTTATACCGCCCACCACTAGGCAGATGTTGTCCTTTTGTAACTTGGACCCCTTCCCCATGTACCTGTCGGTAGTAGGAGTAGGGTCCCTGCCCAAGAAGTGAACCTGGTGGGGGGGAGGGCTGCTCCCGAGGGCCACCGTGTCCAGGCCTACGCCCCTGCATACAGGCAAAAGCACCTGGCAGTGAGTCATCCAGGAAGCACTTTATGTGCCCTTTAAAGCTTGTCCCTGTCGTCACAGTGACTCGTAACATGCTGGTTGCTGCCAAAGCAATAGACTCAGGTGGTGTGTCAGTGCCTGCTGAGGGGATCATGTGGGTCTTACCTGGTAGGGACCAGAGCTTGTCTGACCACCCCAGCTGCTTCCCCCCTCCTCGGCCCAGTTTGGCTTGCTGGAGAGTGCTGGGGTAACCTCATCAGTGGGGACAGGAGGTGTGTGCCTTGCGTTGCCTCCACTCTCAGACATCCGCGAACGTGAACTTGGGGCAGGTCCGTCTTGGGATTTCTGCTGCTCCCTTTGTTCCCTAAAGGGGGATGAAAAGGACACACATACATTAAAATTCTAAATATACTTATTATCTAAATCACCATTATGCAATTTAGCATTTCTCAGAAACGTACAGAATTCCATTCTTGCATTCAGTCTCCTCTTCGTCCCCCTCATCTTCACCTTCATCATCGCTGAACTTTAACTTGGCTGAGTAGTCAATCTCCTCTTGTGCCCCTGATTTAAGAAAATAAAAATTAAGCTTATAAAAATGCCCTAAAAATATATACGACATCAAAGAGCTTAAAACCTTTCCATGCACTCTCCTTACCAGCCCATCCTTCATCTCCATCATGGTCAAGCTCGTCCAGCTCTTTGAGGTCATCCTGCTTTAGGATAGAGGGGCGTTTGACCACCTCACCACGGGGGCCACCAGGTGGCCTCCCCTCTGGTGCAGGCCCACCCTGCGTACGAGAGAATCTGAGGGGAATAGAGAGAGGAAAGAGGACTGTTAAGAGTTGAAACATTCATCAAACTCATCAAAATAGCAGCTCCAGACAGACATTAAATTTTATTGAGCACAGCTGTGTAACAGGGTTTATAGTAGACTGACTTTACTCCTAAACCAGCTTCTACTTATGGCAAATACTCCCATTATTCATTCATTAAAAAAGCCACACTCTGGCATCGAACGGTGCAAGAAAAACCTTTGGAAAGAATTCACTTTAATCAAAGTTGCCAGATACAGTGTAAATGCTTTTAAAATGTTTGAAATAAATAAATAAATATTAAACAAATTTCATCTTGTGCAGTAAGGTGAATGTGAGTCACAGAGAGCAAGAAAGAAGAGTTGACACATTTGACACATTTATACAAAATTAAAAAAAGATCTGCTAAATTGCAATATTTCACATGGAGTTCATAGGGACAATCTGTACACATCTTACCTAGGGGCCTCACTGGGTGGTGGATACCTATATGGCGCTTGTGGACCATATGGCGGTGGGAAGGGCAAGTACGGCGGGTACATCTAAAAGAGAGCAAACAGAAGAAAATGGGTTAGAGAAGTACTTTATATCAAATGCAGCACGTCACATCATCAAGTAGATTTGGTGCATATAGCTCAAACTTAATGTAATGTATATATAAGAGGCTACTTTAAAAGCTTTAAAACAGTAGAAGTTATATAATAACTTATAACCGCTATATGATATACTCCACTCTAAGTACAAAAACATCACAGGTAGCATCGTTAGCAAAAAAAAAAAAAAAAAAAAAAACTTACACTATCGTTAAAAAGGTCAGTGGTGTTTTAAATGCGATGACCACCTCAGTGTGAAGTTTTTATTGGGTGCTGAGCTTTCCTAAAGGTTAAACTCTAGATTCGCCCTTAGATATTTCACATTGATGTTAAAACTTTACTGACAAATAGACTTGTATACATATGCAACACCAATGTTTGCCCAAAGGTGATACAAAGTGGTAAAATTCTTGGTACTCACAAAGGGAGGCATGATTCCTCTGTAAGGAGGGAACTGCGGGCCAACCTGAGGCTGGGGGAGGGGAAGGGTGGGGCTGCCTGCAGGTGGGTTTCTAGGTGGCCCATGGGATGGATTCTGAAGGAGAGGGGCCCCAGCCGCACCCTCTATTCCCATGGCTCCCCCAACACCGCCCTCCGCTACCCCCTCCCCAGCTATGGTGGGTGCCAGTGCGCGGCCCCCACCATCCCGCCAACTCGTCACATCTGGATCAGAAAGGCAGGTATATACGATAAGAAAATTGATCTGCATGCTGACAGTGTATTAGGTAGCAGACCACAATAGCTACACATCAACTGAGAAGAGAGATCAAAGACGTCAATGAAAAGGCAAAATAAAAAAAGCACGATATACTTACTCTGGGGGCGGAGGCTTGGTCCTGGCCCATACCACTGATCTGCAGTGGCCTGTTCTTTGCCAGCTTTGTCCTGGTCTCCCGCCGCCTGCAGGGTGGGAAATTCCTCGCGAGAGAATGGCGACGGTTGGTTTGATCCCTTTCCACCTGAACAGAGCCAGGAGTGAGTAGCCATAATAGCAGTGGTGTATTCATGTCACTGCTAAAAAATCTCTCGCTCAATCAAAAAACTATGAGAACGTTATTAGTCACGGTTTCTTTCATCACTGCAACACACAGAAGCTACACAAGCACCAAAAGCAACACAGATATTGCCTTAAAGTGTTACTACATCAGCAGTAATCATACATATATATATATATATATATGTACATAAAACTGTGATTTGCGACATTGCCATGCAGCAGATCTGGTTCGTCTCTTTGTTTTAGCTCCACCCCGGCTGGTACAGGGATGATCAGCTCTGCCGCTTTTCCTTAAAAGGCAACTCATGAGCTATACATAATTTAATAACGTAAGGGGTCATGTCAGCTGGGCAGAAGAGGCAGGCTTATCAATATTTTATTGCAACTGCAGAGGACAAACTGCTCCTTTAAAACTGTTCACAAAAACAGTACGTTTCATCTGGAGAACCGGAACTCACCATCTCCTTGTACTCCATGTGTAACACTGGCCTGAGCCCAGGACCTTGTCCCTGCGGCTATAGCTGTAGTTTGGGCCTAGAAAGCACAAGATCGAGTTCAACTGTATTTAAAAAGCCGTATTTCAGTAGTATGTCATGGGAATAACAGCTGAATCATTTAACGTACAACTCTGCAAGTAATTAGGATGTATTTAATTCTAATAAAAAGCGCTGAATAGTAATGTATAAAAGAACATGCAGCATGCAGCGCTTTGTGAAAACGTGCGCAGCAGCACCTCTTGAGCTGGAGGAGTTCTCGGCAGGCTCGGAGCAGGCATCTGTGAAGCCGCAGGCTGCTGCGACTCCGGCTGCGGTGCTGACGATACATCGGTACTGCAGGAATAAGAAGTGTACACACTTTTCAATATCGGACATCAGACATGTGAGATATGGGCAAGATATTGAGATAAGCTGTAATAAAAAAAAAATTAAATCCTGTCAAGAACAACTTCCACATTCTTCAATGTACCATAAAATATGTAGGAAAAAAAAAGAACGCAGAAGTTGATTATTTTCCTGTAGTAGCATGTCCTTGGGTTTTGTCACTACCACAGCAAATTTGGCAACGATTATAATTTTGGAATTATGAAACATACGATGATTCATGCTTTTAATCAGTTTATAGTTTCATTAACATTGAGCAATGTCTACGAAACAAGTTATTCTCGTTATCACTCATGTTACGATAGAAAACGACGAGATCAAGAATCAGAACTGAAAATTCAACAGGCTGCAATACAAATACGATTTTGTTATCTGGACCAATCATATAAAAAAAGCAAATATTTTCCAATTATTACATTTTAAATAATAATAACTCTAAAAACCTATCCAGAAAACAGCTGGATTGAGGGTTGGATTTGTTTTGTACATTAAAAAACTCCAGGACCACAGTTAGACACTCCTCCGCTACACTATTAGCTACCAGATGTTCAATAAGGCAAGTCTCTTTTGCAATTGCACTAATTACAAAAAGACCCTAGGAGTTTTTTTTTTTTTTTTAAAGAGTCAGTTTAATCGTAATGTTGAGTGCTATACTACATTACACAGGTAAACAGACTCACCTCTTTGGGTCTGCTGATTCTGGCTTGCTTGCCCATCCTGTGCCGTCTTTGGGAACGAGCGAGACGTTGGGGTCGTTGCCTTTGTTCTCCGCCTTCAAACTGGGCAGGTTGGCTGGGGGGGGCATGCGCCGTGCAGAGGCAACTTTACCAAGAGACTGCAAGCCATGACGAGGGGCAACTACAAAGTGAGAGCAGACCAGAAAGCGTCAACACACTTGAAGACGGCAGTCGCAGAGTAGAAGAAAGGGGAAGTGCATTTAAAAATTCCCTCCTTCATTTATAGCTTCATTTATAACAGAAATGAATAGCTATCTGATGTTAACAGAATCACTTGGTATTTGGAACTGATACGCAAATAATTTTTTTTTACAACCCAGCTGTGACAGTGCACTTACAGTTTCAGCATCTCATCACACTGGTCACTTATATTTCTGAAACCTGAGAACAGGAACCTAAGCACTACACACCAAGGGAACAACATTTTGAAACGAGAGACAAGCCTGATCATGAAGCA
>JAKKZN010000029.1:4199249-4209267 GCA_033441825.1 Pangasius elongatus
TTATTTCAAATCCATTGTGGTGGTGTATAAAGGCAAAATCACAAGAACTCTGTCATTGTCCAAATACTTCCGGACCTAACTGTATGTGTGTTTAACTATGTGTAATAGTTCGCACCACATTACTCTTATTATGCCACTGATGAGAATTTGTGATATAATGCATTTCTCAACCATGACATTTTCTCAACCATGACAGTTTCTCAACCATGACAGTTTCTGTGTCAAATTTTAGCTTCTCAACTCATATGACAGCCAGCCATCACTGGTCCTGAGCTATAGAAAATTTCGGGTTAATATCAGTCTCATCATTTTGTGTGGAATACTCCGCTTTTGTTATATGCACTGAAGGACAGTGTGGCACACTAAATGTGCAGCTTGTACTGTTCTAAGAATATATTCATAGTAATCTTTTAATTAGATATAGTAGATAAGATATTACCATGATAAGATCTCACAAGTTTCTTCATTTATATTTTTCCAGCCCAGAAATCAGATCCATCCTCCATCAGGACTGCTCCTGTCAGGAAATATAACCACTTTAGACATGAATATTACCCTTAAATCCACAGCTATCATCCCAAACCTCTCCTCTCTGAGCAGAAACTGAGCTGTGTTCTGGCGGAACATGAAGGAATTGTGCGGCTGGCAGTGATGCTCATATCCACTTTTCATCAAAAGAAAAAGCAAATAACCTCTAATCTAACCCAATTCTAATACTACCTATTATCATATTTTATACATCTATGTAAATTATACAAATTAATTCAATACTGCATATATTTCTGTTATACATCTGTTTAATTCAATTAATGGCTATTCGTGTTTAGTGTTTTATTATTGTATTATTGTTTTCTTTTCCTTTATTCGTTATTACTGTTTGTCTATACTGTATAATATTTATATTATTTTGCTTTTGTAACATTACATCATAACCTTGAACTTGAACTTGACTGTTCATCCCAGCCCCTTTCTTTATTAAAAGCTAAGCAGGACACATCCTGTATGTAGTTATAACAAAGAGAGTTGGACTGATAGTGCTCGAAAAATGACCAATCTTTTAATTCCATCATTACTTCCACCTCAATAGCATAATCATGTCACAAGATGGCTACATTGTGCAGCTTCTCGGTCTAAACCCATGGAGTACAGACATGTTGCTATGCTGTGCTCAACCAACTCACAATATCTAACCTCAGACTCGGAATAACCAAAGAAAACACCAGCACGGTCAGCATGTGATGTCAAATCACCAAGGCTGCTCAGAGCATCAACAGAAAACAAAGCAGCACTTTGTCTTGATCTTTAAATGATTTCACAATCTTTCCAATACAAGCTTTCTCCTAATCTGTGCGATAAAGTGTTTTTGACAATATTGTTCAAAACTGTACTCAAGAGAAATAAGCAAATGGATAAAACTGGTTGGATAAAGTGATATTTTTTGTTATAAATAAAAACTATCCTGATAGCAGACCCCCTACATGAATATAATTCATAAAGGAGACCTTTTATTCTTTGAGTCCATTCCATTTGAAACTCAAGGTGCTCCAGAACATGTGTCCAAAAGGTTAATTTATTGGAATAGCATTATACTTTCAGCAACAAATACATGAACAAAAAAATGTAGATAGGCTAGCAAACAAAAATGTGCACAACAGAGCAAAGAGGTGCACCAGAGCATGTGCTTGCACCAGTTACTCGAGACAGACTACAGGACAAAAGAACCCTTTACACTCCTAAAAAGCTTAGATAATGGTATTCTTGTCTGCATGCATGGTGCATTGATGTATAACAGATGTGTGTCTATATGGATGTATTTTTGTTGTTTCAGCAGGAGTGCACAGCATAGCTGAACTGGGCTTTGTGGAACAGAGAAAATGAAGTGGTGGTTTCTGTGGGATGTATGAGAGCATGTGACATGAAGCTGATGATGAACAAAGAAGTCACATCACCACTAAATGTCGTAAGTAAAGAGATTTAGACAGTAGAACAGATGTGTGGTAAGTGCAAAAAATGAGTGTGCAGACTGAAATGTATCTAAAAACATGATGCTCATATTTCACTTTATCACTGAAACACTTTATGAAACACTCTGTGATGCCTACAGAGCCTTTTAATCATCTCCCCCAATGCCTGTATATTTTATTTTAGCAGTTTATTGTTGGTCATTGACATCAACATCAAGCACTAATCGGTTTGTAATCTCTTTCCATTTGAATCCTCTTCAAATTCACATTACATACATTTTCACTGTATATGTTAAGAAATGAATAAAACAAGACAGCTGTTATACAAAAAAAATGCACACCGTGGATTACACCGTGGGGGTGTGATGTGGCACAACGCGCAAGTGGAGTGCCGCTACCTCCTCAAAATGCATTATTTTCGCATAAAAGCGCGGTCTGGAGTGTGTTATTCTGCTTACACCACAGCAATTTGCCACCAATTACAATTATTAGATTAGATTGGTAGTTAGATTTAATGTTGTGGAACGTCTGAGAGACAAGTTAGTTCCTGTTATCACTTGTTTTATAGCCGTGATTAAACAGTCATTCCCTCACCACTGATTTGTCATGATTCATGCCTCAATTTCATAATACTGTTGATTATCTATACTGTGTTTCATAATATTGTTGATTATCTATACTGTGTTATAAGATTGAGACTGAATAACACAAAAATGTCAAATCTTGTCTATCTTCAACATCCAAAGTAACTGAGTTGTCAGAGACTTTCGGGTGATTGGCAGGAGTTTGTAGAGAAGAAGTGTGAACTGCATTGTTAAACAAATAATCCCAGGTGAAGACCTAAGCCAGTTCAAGTCCTGAAGTCCTGAAGTATTTCAGAAATGCTTCATTAACAATGCTACATTCACACACTGGTCATGTTTGGTTCTGTAGCTGTGCACAAAGTTTGGCTTCTACATGCCACCGTACAGACTGATTTTTGCTAAAGAGATGGTCTCGCAATAGTCTTTACGGCCTTTCTCATATATGACATAGATGTATTTTTTGTCATCTTTGAGAGATGTTAAACAGGAGTAACCACTTGGCCCTTCCCAGATCTGAAATGCTTCTTTTTCCCATGAGTTACCATCAGTCAGAGACCAGCGCAGAGTCAGATTCACCCCTGAAACAGAAACAACAGAAGAACATAAGAAAATGATGCATCGCTCTGAAAAGGTGTCCATCCTGTCATATACCGCGTTATTCAGATGTATTCGGACTATGAGGTCACAAGGTTTGATACACAACTTCCTTTTTTAACCTTTCAGTAATAAACTGATCTGAAATGGTAAATGTTACACCTGCCTGCATTTGTAACTGTTTAAATGAGTACCAACTTGCAGTCATGAGCACATGTTGGTAAATCATTTAGGAATATTCCAGGACAGTCCACACTTTTGCTTTTTGATTTTTTTTAATGGACACTCACGCAAACCTAGCCAATACCAGTCTTGATGTATGAGACTGGTTGTATGTTGCACTATACTTTCAAATCTTTAATCAATCCTGATGAATGATGCAGCAAAGATTACAAATTATGCTTTGCTAGTTGTGCACAGTGAGAGGTTTTCTTGTAAACCTCATTATTAAACTCTAATACAGCTTGAGCTTGAACAGGTGTCACAGTAGCAAATCCATGTAGATCGTCTGCCATAAAACTGTCCCATAACGTTTTAAACCCTCCTCACTCACTCGAATGGGAGTTGGCCGGGTTGCTGAAGTACAGCAGTCCTTCCTTCTGCAGCGCTCCTGCCGCCACCACGGGATCCACCAGCGTGTGGTCGAACGTCAGCTCCTCCAAGGGCAGAGTCTCTCCTCCGTCCAGACTCCGCACCACCATCCTGCAGCGGCAGTGGTAGCTGTTCTGGTTCCGCACGTTAATCGCGATGCTGCCGTCCTGCATCTCCACCGGCTGGGGATGAGAGCCATGTCAGAGTGATAGAAAGGAGGACATACAACAACTACCAACCAGGGACGGCAAAGGCTATCATGTGCTTTCTCCAAAACATGTGGAGCCCCTTTTTTTTCTAACTGCTTCACATGTTTTGGAGAAAGCACATGATAGCCTTTTCCCTCCCTCCCAATGAGTTCACAGATGCCCACGATTGGCTAGTGTGTCTCCATCATTAACAGGAGAAAGAGAGTCTGCCCCTCCTACCCAAAGAGTATGGTCAAATTTGCTCCTGGCCATGAATAGCTGTGGTGGAATCGTCGGGCTTGCAATCTCCTGACAATAGGCCGAATGCTTTTCGGTTGTGCCACTTGGGAGCCCCAGTCATAACATAGTTTTTCAAGAAATCAGAATTTAGTTCCTTAATGTGCAAGAATAAGCCAGAGTGGCAAGAAACAGCTCCCTAAGAAAATTAGGAAGAAATCTCAAGTGGAAGCAATACTCAGAATGGGGAAGCTATCAGCCTCTGGTCAACAGTGCACAGAGGAAATTACATTAGAGTGAAAACAACTGAGATTAATAGAGGAACTCAGGTTGAAAATCCTTTTGATAGGACATGAACAGAACTCCAAATGGCTGTGAGAACACAGAACAAAAAACAAACTAACTAAAAATTCATGCAGGAACAGGCAGCCAAGTGAGTCTGTAGCTAATCACAAATCATAACATAACCAGAGTTTGAATAAAGACATGATGACTTTTGTCTATGAATATGGACAAGGAAGCAAGGACATTTCAGCTGAAAAAAAATCAGCTTATGGACAGATTTCTCTGAGTAACACAAAAGGCCAAATAACAAAGGTACTTTTTTCTTTTGCATCCATTGCACTAGTGGTGTCATGGTTGCTGTAAGTCTTTGGGCATATCGAATCCAAAAATAGATCATGAGTAAAAAATTCTTTGTCTATTACCTGACACTCATCAGGGTTGAAGTCCTGGCTCTGTTTGGGCTGGTTATAAGGGATGCTCTTCAGTGAGCCTCCGTTCCTCCACGTGCGCCCGTGATCATCACTCAGGATACAGAAAACCCCATCACCCTCGATGGTGCCGTGACCACACACCACCAAACGGCCCTTCGCAGGTGGATACTGCTTCTGTTGTTGTTAATACAAAAAAAGCAGAGATTTTTCATTACAGCTTATCAGATGTTTGTTCTGTAAAGAATGTATACAGATAAACACTGACACAAAACCGTACAAAAACTAGACAGGGTTTAGAGATGGTACCTGAATGCCAAATCCCGGCCCTGGGATGAAGCTCTTGACCCCAAGTTGGACAGAGAGATTTCGAGGAGCGCTCCAGGTCACACCATCATCCAGACTCTCCAGTAACATGGTGCTAGAAGGGCTGCATTGATAGCGGTAGAAGCACAGAGAATAGATCAGCATCAGCGATCCTGTTTCTTCATCCACAACCACAGAGCCTAAGTTTGAGCCATCAGTGTGAATCCCATCATCCACTATGAAGGTAGTGGGAGACCATGTAGCCCCTAGAGCAAAAGAGGCGATTAATGTAAGAGAGCCACTCTGTATGTGCAACAGAAGCCTTACTGGGTAAATCTAACACACCTTTGTCTGTTGAGCGCCGCATGGCTATAAATTTGGCCACCATATCAGTTGAGGATGTCTTTCGAGCCTCTGCAAACGCCACCAGATGTCCGCGTGGGGTGAAGCTCAGCAGGGGAATCCGGTATGTGTGCACCTCCCCGGCCCCGCCGCCCACCCACAGCAACTGCTCCTCAGTAATAACAGGATTGATCTGATAGAGATGAGAGGGCAAGGTTAAAAAAAAAAAAAAAAAAAAAAAAAAAACAGCAAAATCTTTTGCATTGCACACACCTGTTTCAACAACCAAGTCTTTTTTGTGTGCAGTATTGTGTTTCTTTAATGTGACACTTTCAGGTATAAAATAATGTCTGGCTGCAACTGCGATTATTCTCTCTTCATCTGACTGTTTGTAACATAATATTATACCACAGAGCTGATTGTGATTGGTTAATTTTTATAACAGCTGCTCTGACAGTAGTTACAGCTGCAAGACAAATTACAGGTGTATATCAATGCACTTGTTCTAATATGTTATTGTTTCTATGTCAGAAGCTCCATATAATCAAAGGCTAATGAAAATCTAATTAAAAAAAAAAAAAAACAGGCTATTTCACCAAGATAAATATGTAACTGCTAATATGATGAGGCTTTCTAGAAGGATTGTAGAATGTTATTTAACATTTATGGAAGGAGTCTCCAGTGTCAGAGCTTTGTAAGAGTCAGTAAGTTTTCCACCACGGGAAAGTCTTCAGGACAGTTAGATTAGATTAGATTAGGTTAGATTAGATTAGACTAGATTAGATTAGATTAGGTTAGACTAGGTTAGGTTAGGTTAGACTAGGTTAGATGGCTAACAGTAATAACAAGAACTTGTTTATATTTAATTATAATTATAATTTGATAGAGAGAGAGAGAGAGAGAGAGAGAGAGAGAGAGAGAAGGATGTGTCATTCTTTAATACATAAAATTGTAACTGCAGGTAAAATGCTGTGGTATAAAGGGAATCCAATAAGTCTAGTGTGCTGTTACTGGACAGTAATAACCTCAAGGTGGTAAAAGTAACCGTGCTTTGTGTCAGCCCGCATTAAACAACCTCACTGTTGATTATTTTCCTATAACGGCACACCCTTGAGTGTGTGCTTCCTTACAAATACTCATGTTTACAGCTGGGCAAAAGCTATTATGTGAAATTGAGATTTTTTGACTTACAAACTCATAGTGAGGAATCTTGCGCTATATCAACAGGGACGTGGACTAACAGCTGGCAACCCTACAGCTCAAACTACACCAGTTTAGCACAGATATTTGTTCATCACAAACTGTCCATCATAACTAAACAATAACAACACGGAAATGCGGTCCCTTTCCTGCTACAGAAAGTTGATAACCCGCACTCTAACGGCCTGAAGCGAACAGCAGGTGTAGATAAAGTAAAGTTCAATCACAATAAGAGGAAAGAAAAGTGGTAGATGTATTTATTTATTCTGTACCGTGGCATCGCCTGCGACAGCAACACAGCCCCAAAACATCCAGCAGCAGCACACGGAGAGCTTCATGTCTGTAAACACATGACTGAGAGGTCGCGCAAACAGACTTCACTGCTTTACGACACCTTGACGGAAAAAAAACAACACAGGAACGCGGATACACACCGCGTGTGACACTCAGACAACCGGTTTCAACACACTCCTGATGTGCAGTGAGAGCTCAGTGCCGCTGGGGGCGCTGTTACCGGGAAACTTAGCCCAGGATAGGTTAGGTCAGATTAGATTAGATTAGATTAGATTAGATTAGATTAGATTAGATTAGATTAGATAGATCAGGTAGGTTAGATTAGGTTAGGCTAGGTTAGGATAGGTTAGGCTAGATTGCGTTATATTAGATTAGATTAGGTTAGGTTAGGTTAGGTTAGGTTAGATTAGATTAGATTAGATTAGATAGATTAGGTAGGTTAGGTTAGGCTAGGTTAGGATAGGTTAGGCTAGATTAGATTAGGTTAGGATAGATTAGGTTAGATTAGATTAGATTAGGCTAGGCTAGATTAAGTTAGGTTACATTAGGTTAGATTAGGTTAGGTTAGATTAGGTTAGATTAGGTTAGATTAGACTAGGTTAGGCTAGGTTCAACTTTATTGTCATTGTCAGATACGAGTACGAGACAACGAAATGCAGTTAGCATTCAACCTGCAGTGCAAATAGCAAATAAGTTAAATGAGTTGAGATAAACAGTCTACAGGTAGAGGTAAACAGCATGCAGTATGATGCAGTAAATACATACAATGTATAAAATGCAGATGTGCAAATAACAGTCTGATATAAATAACTGTAGTAATGGCGGATAATTGCAGTAAAGTGCAAGTACTTGCAAATAATTGCAGATAACAGCATTAATGTACAATACGGTATAGTATGGTGTCTAATGCTACTGTTTAGTTATTAGGTGGAGGCTGGCAGTTAACGAAGCTGTCCCATTTCACCATTTCATAATTAATCATCATTAAAGGAAAAATCCACTCTGAAACACATGAAATATGTTTATAATGAAGTATCGGTGATGTTTATATTTAGTGATTCTGGTGAGAGATTTGTGTATTTTGGTTATTCCTGTGAGAAGTTACCATCCGTGTGTCACTCTGAAGTCACAGGTGGACAGTGTTATTGCTGGAGCAGTTACGAGTTTAAAAGGTGAAACACAAGGTGGTTTCACTGTTAGCTCCTAAAAACAAAAGAGCCACTTTCCAGCGACATTCAACATCATATTAATGAGAAATCCAATGTAGAAGTAGTGGAGACTTTCTATAATACAATCTAACTATTCAGCGCAGTTGTGCTGAGTTATGGCAGAGACTCGACTCGGCTAGGTAACAATCTACGAGATGACAAGAACAATGGCATAGCATGAACGTTGGAGCTTTGGAAGTTGATCTGTGACAAGGTGAAGGAGCAGGACAGACTAAAGTACTAAAGTGCCACTGCATCACTCTCTTTCTGTAGAGATGAAGCAAGCACTTAAAAAAATGACTGCACCACTATCAGCAGGTAGTCGCACAGCATTGTGGGGAATGTAGGAAAATAGATTGAACTTGAACTCAGATTTTTATTATAAAAATAAATCTTGGATGCAGTTGAAGATCACTTGTTAAGAATAATATGCAAGCAGTTCATGGTGGATTTGTCCTTTTAATGTTCTAATAGATTTTCATGAAACCACAAAAGCGTATTCAGGACTTTAATCTGAAGCGGATCACTAAAGCTGGAACATGTTTGTCATTTCTTATAGGGGGCGCTATAACTTTTAAAGAACTGTTGCTCAGGAGGCACATGGACCACAATTGGACAAAATCGGTTCTAACTACTTTTTCCGAAAAGAAAAGAAAAGAAAAGAAAAGAACTTTAAAAAAAAAAAAACAGAAAAGTTGATGTTTCTTTCCTGTAAGTTATACACTGTATTGGATTTTCAAGTTTTTGGTATTTTATGAAGTAGATTTTTCAAACCATCAGTCTATCAGATTCATGATATGACAAAATGTCAAAACGTAGGCAAGTGCAGTTTCAAGAAACTTGACTTCACATATTTATGTTGTACCAAAAGGTGTGGTCTAGCCAGTACTGCAAACCTGCAGAGCCCTGGGGTTTATGTTATCTGTGCAGGCAGGAAGATGCTTTCCTCATGCTTGGGTTTGTATTGGTGTGTCAGTGGAAGTGTTATCTTATTGCTCAGCACTCAGTCAGTCAGTCAAGTGTTACACATTGACCGTTGCCTTTAAAGTGGCTGGGTACAGTATGTGTGTGTTTATTGCAGAATATTCTTCCTTAAAGCACATACACTGTGTTACAGTGATGAACAGTGTGGTATTGTACCAGACTGTATTGACTTGTTTCGTCTCTGAAAGGATCTGTAGGCGTACACGTGACTGTGTGATTGCTGTGTTTATTTGTTGTGAGTCCACACACAGAAATCTGTCTGACAGAGCTGTATTGTTGTGTCGGTATCAGTGCATACAGCTAAATATCTAAACATAACCGTGCATGTCATTATTCAAAATATTATAAAAGCACAATATGTTTTCTAGTGCTTAAACATGAAAGCAGTGCTAGCATTTGGACTTCTACACAAAATGCATTGTAATACACTCAACAACAAAAAGTGGCACAAAAGTCCATAGAAGATGAATTCCTCTTTATTTATTACTTACTGTAGCATTATACTGATATACACTGTTCAGCTATAACATTATGGCCACCTGCCTAATATCGTGTTGGTCCCCCTTTTGCTGCCAAAACAGCCCTGACCCATCGAGGCATGGACTCCACTAGATACCCAGGTGTGCTGTGGTATCTGGCACAAAGATGTTAACAGCAGATCCTTTAAGTCCTATAAGTTGTGAGGTGGGGCCTCCATGGCCAGCACACCCCACAGATGTTCGATTGGATTGAGATTTGGGGAATTTGGAGGCCAAGTCAACACCTTGAACTCTTTGTCATGTTCCTCGAACCATTCCTGAACAATTTTTACAG
>JAKKZN010000029.1:4209367-4222325 GCA_033441825.1 Pangasius elongatus
GCCAGCACACCCCACAGATGTTCGATTGGATTGAGATCTGGGGAATTTGGAGGCCAAGTCAACACCTTGAACTCTTTATCATGTTCCTCAAGCCATTCCTGAACAATTTTTACAGTGTGGCAAGGCGCATTGTGGCACCTGACAAAAGAGGTCATTTCTATGGTTTGGGTTGTACTTGGTCTGCAACAATGTTTAGGTAGGTGGTATGTGTCAAAACAGCATCCACATGAATGCCAGGACCCAAGGTTTCCCAGCAGAGCATCACACTACCTCCGCCAGCTTGTGTTCTTTCCATAGTGCATGCTAGTGCCATCTCTTCCCCAGGTAAACGATGCATACGCACACGGCCTTCCACATGACGTAAAAGAAAATGTGATTTCTCGGACCAGGCCACCTTCTTCCATTGCTCCGTGGTCCAGTTCTGATGCTCACCTGTCCGTTGTAGGCACTTTTGGCAGTGGACAGAGGTCAGCATGGGCACTCTGACAGGTCTGTGGCTACAGCAAGCTGCGATGCACTGTGTGTTCTGACACCTTTCTATCATAGCCAGCTTTAACTTTTCAGCAATTTGTGCTACAATAACTCTTCTACGGGATGAGACCAGACTGACTAGCCTTCACTCCCCACATGCATCAGTGACCCTGTCGCTAGTTCACCGGTTGTCCTTGCTTGGATCACTTTTGGTAGGTACTAACCACTGCATACCGGGAACCTGTCGTTTTAAAGATGCTCTGTCTCAGTCATCTAGCCATCACAATTTGGCCATTGTCAAAGTCTCTCTAATCCTTACGCTTGCCCATTTTTCCTTTTTCCAACACATCAACTTCGAGAACCGACTGGTCACTTGCTGCCTAATATATCTCAACCCTTGACAGGTGCTAATGTAACAAGATAATCAATATTATTCACTTCACCTGTCAGTGGTCATAATGTTATGGCTGATTGGTGTATGTCCGTATGTGCTTCACTCTGTGATTGTTATGATTTTAAACACAGGTAAAGTGGCTTCACAACAACCTAACCTTGAAATAAGCATTGTGTGAATCCATTTAAAATCTCATGTTTGAAACATCCTTTTCCACAAGTCATCCATTGTAGGTTATAAAAAATGTACATTTTAATTTAATTCACTCAACTCTGTTACCTGAACACATAGTCAGATTTTCCTGAAGATCATGAGAAGAAGAAAAGCAGTCTCGTTCTTTTTTCTTTATTTTCAATAATACAGTAGCATTGAGAGACAAAAGTACAACCATGTTTCTCAAATTACAGATGGCAAGTAAGTTATTCATTAAAAATACATTTTAAGTAAATCATTAGTAAGTCCTTAATGATCTCATGATATTAACATGGATGCTACTTGCGTATTAAATTCAACAAAAAATTAAAATTAACCCTGTTACTCATTTAATAGCAAAGGAAATTTGCAGAAAAATTATCAGAATGGTTTGATTGATCTTTTCTTAGGTTTAATGTTGGAAAATTATTATTATTATTATTTTTTTAAATCCAGCGCTCTCTCCGCTGCGACCCGGGTTCGATTCCTGGCCGGGGAATCAGCCCCAGCCACTGGGGTTGTGTGCAACAGATTGCTCTCAGTGCCAGTCCCAAGCCCGGATAAGACTGGGGGGGGTTGCATCATGAAGGGCATCTGGCGTAAAAACTGCGCCAAATCAAATACGTGGACTGATGATCCAGTGTGGCAACCCCTAAAAGGAGCAGCCGAAAGAACAGCAACAACAACAACAACACCACATTTAAGAGTTAGAATGGTTCAGTGGCACCATAGACATGGAATCACCCATGAGTTTGTGCTTATTAGGAATTTTTTGTATGCTGTACATTGCTGAATAGAAATATTCTGATTCTGTTATGTTTTTACATCCAGCTTCCTCCCAGTATCAAAAGACATGGATGACAAATCGCCTTTGTATTAAGTATACATTAATACCTTCAGAAATGCACTGTTGCCTGCGCACGCGCGCGCTCGCGCGCACACACACGCACACACACACACACACACACACACCTTTATATATATTTGTCAATTGACAATTCGGAAAAAAAAAAGTTCAATATAAAATCTAGAATGGCATGAACATTTATTCAAGATACTAAGCATAATGGTTTTCATTCACATTCTGTTGTACATTATAATTCCAAAGAAATCCATTACTGTATGAAGAGTCCTTACCACATCAACACAAACCATAATGTTCTAAAGAAAAAGCCAGAGGACAAAAGACACCTGAGACGATGAACTCATTCACAAAGTTCAAATCTGTAAAAACCTCAGCAAGCGCATGTGACCGACTACACCAGACGCTACTGACCGTCATGTGATATAATGTGCTGATTGGATTCTTTTTCTTATCACTGGGTGGTTCGTGAGTTCATACAGAAACATGTTAGTGTAATAAAAATAAATAGATTATTATGTGCACAGATTTGTTTTGAGGTAAACTGGAATAATGAAAACAAAAAAAAAGAAACAAAAATAACTTTCTAACCAAGAATAAATTGACCATTAGTTTCAAAAGGTAATGATTAACAAGATTAATCAATCATTTTAAATGGCTATCCATAAACCTACTATAGCTTAAGACTTCAGGTGTCTGTAGGTTTGGAGGACAGTCGATCAGGCAGTTTCCAGGACACAGAGTCTTGCACTGGATCATTTGTTGTTTTTAAAAGGTGGAATTATTCAAAATCATTCATCACCTACACTCCTTGGTCACGTGTGGCAAACAGCAAGCAGACAAACCTAAGCAATTTACTACAACCTCAGATCACACCTTTCCTCCACTCATGAAATTCATGTGACGTTTAATAAATATAGACACTTTTCTTTCCCTTCTTCTTTCCCGCAGCGCACTGTGCTCTCGCTCTACCTGCCGCCGTACAGGTGGATTTTGGCGACAGAGATGGTCTCGATGGATTCTAAGTGGCCCTTCTCATAGATGACGTAGATGTATTTCTTATCCTCAACGGAGTCGCTGACGAGAGACGTCATGGAGGAGTAGCCGCTTGGCCCGGCCCAGATCTGCATGGCCTCGTTTTCCCACGTCGTCCCGTTAGTAAAAGACCAACGGAGAGTCATGTTCACCCCTGGAGGAAAGATACGACACATCAGACATTAGACCACAGTGAGGCTCCCATTCACCAGATTATATGGACACCATAAGCTATATAATAACACAACGGTGAATTCTCGATTCTGATTGGTCAGGAGGTGGCACTCCACATAATTTTAACCTAATCATAAAAAATGCCTTCTTATTAAACGAGGAAAAATCACTGATACGGTGAAGGAGTTTATTTAAGATTAACGGAAGGCGTCTCCAGTGTCAGTGCACTTTGGCTACAGAATGGAGAGTCTTCAAGAGAGAAAATAAAAAAGGGGGAGACTGTTTAAAGCTGCTATAACACAAGTAATAACAGGAACCTGTCTATGAACATCCTTCATAAATTAATAAAAATTAGCTATAACCATAGGCAAAGTTTTGTGGTATAAGAGGAAAGAAAAACTTCAGGACGTGCTGTTATAGGAAAATAATCAACCTCCGCTTTGTGTCACATCACACCTCCGCGTCGTTGATTATTTTCCTATAACAGCATGCGCCCTATAGAGAATGACACATTGTTCAATGATTGTAATGATCAAGATACTACTAACCCCATTAGCCTCATTAAAAACATCAGGCCTATGAATCTGCATGACATGCAAACTGAAACGTCCCAATGTCACACCCATTCCCCACTACCTTGGTTACAGAGTAGCATTTCTATCCCTGGCCTAAAAGTGTAGCTATAAAGTGGAGCATTTTTTTTTTTTCCTTCACACTTCACAGCACTTTCACACCAGGTTCTCCCCTCCTCACTCACTGTTCTGGGAGTTGGCCGGGTTGCTGAAGTACAGCACTTCCTCCTTCTGCAGCGCTCCAGCCGCCACCACGGGATCCACCAGCGTGTGGTCGAACCTCAGCTCCTCCAAGGGCAGAGTCTCTCCTCCGTCCAGACTCCGCACCACCATCCTGCAGCGGCAGTGGTAGTTGTTCTGGTTCCGCACGTTGATCATGATGCTGCCGTCCTGCATCTCCACTGGCTGCGGGTGAGAACCACGTTACAGTGAATAATATCGTTTCATTTTTAATAAATATACCCGAGTAGTATAGCACGAGTAAGAGTGGTGCTATACTGAAGATCTGCATGTTCTGATATTCAGTAACAGCAGTACAATTGCGAGTGTGACACTGATTTAGTTATCGCAAGTGTGACGCTGCTTTTATACAACAGTTCTATTAATAAGAAATTAATATCGAATAACTGACGTTTCAGACAAAATATGGACAAATATTTTGTTTATTTTTGCTCTGACACTGGAAATAGTTCCCAAAGAAACCACAGCTGGAGCATTGCATGTCGTCATGCCAACACACCGACTGACAGCCCATAGAAAGTGTAGTAACAGTTTCAGTGTAAGAAACTATCACTAGAATTGGAAATTTCTGTACCGAACACCAACAAGTGGTGTGATGCACACAGTGAAATGTCCCCCACTAAATATCAGCACTCTTGGAATCAAATGATTGGACTGGAGCTAACTGTTGTATAAATTATATTTAATATCCTCAGCTCTTCTGGGAGAGCAACGCAGAAAGTCCCATAGCTCTCGTCCTCTGATTTATGGCTATGTAAGTGTGTTATTTTGCTGTGTAGTTCCCTTTTTGAGGTGATGCTCCTTGCTGTTACATAATATATGGAATATAACTCTAAACAACTCGTGTGTTACTCTGAAATTTGAAATTTTCGTACATGAACATGAACTGTAGGTCCCCTTTAAACATTTTCACATTTATTATATATAAAGTTGGATGTTTTTTGTTTTTCACACCACTCCATTCTGGCACCAAAAACCATGCCACGCTCAAAGTCACTGACATCTATCCTCATTCTGGTGTTTGCTGTGAACATTAACTGAAGCTCTTGGCCTGTATCTGCATCATTTTATGCATTACGCTGCTGCCACATGATTGGCTGACTGGATAATTGCGTGTGTCGGATAATAAACTCATGTTCAGCTCTACTCTACTAAATATCCCAGACGTTCTCTCCTTCAGTGCTCATACCTGACACTCATCAGGGTTGAAGTCCTGGCTCTGTTTGGGCTGGTTATAAGGGATGCTCTTCAGTGAGCCTCCGTTCCTCCACGTGCGCCCGTGATCATCGCTCAGGATACAGAAAACACCGTCACCCTCGATGGTGCCGTGACCACACACCACCAAACGGCCTGCTGATGGACTCAAGCGTTTCTGTAGAAACACATTTAAACATCATCACATGATGTGGGCGTGGCACTGTGCTTGTCAGTCAAAGTGAATTAAGTCTGTTTAATCTGATCTATCAGTCAAAGTGAAGGAGGTGTGGCTTCTGAACTTGTTAGTCAGAATGAAGGAGGTGTGGCTTCTGTTCCTGTCAGTCAAAGTGAAGGAGGTGCGGCTTCTGAACTTGTTAGTCAGAATAAAGGAGGTGTGGCTTCTGAACTTGTTAGTCAGAATGAAGGAGGTGTGGCTTCTGAACTTGTTAGTCAGAATGAAGGAGGTGTGGCTTCTGTTCCTGTCAGTCAAAGTGAAGGGGGTGTGGCTTCTGTTCCTGTCAGTCAATGTGAAGGAGAACAGCATGAAGAAAAGGAGACCCACCTGAATGCCGAATCCCGGCCCAGGGGCGAAGCTCTTCACCCCGAGCTGGACAGAGAGATTGCGAGGTGTGCTCCAGGTCAGACCATCATCCACACTCTCCACTAACATGGTGCTGGAGGTGCTGCACTGATATTGGTGGAAGCACAGAGAGTAGATCAGCATCACGGAGTCTGTTTGCTCATCCACTACAACCGAGCCAAGGTTCAAGCCATCGACCAGAATGCCATCATCCACTATGAAGGATGTGGGAGACCAGGTAGCTCCTTGCAGTTGAAAGAATGAAGAAATATGAAAGAACTGATTTAATAAGGAGCATTTACTGAGTCATGTATTTTGATGCCAATTTAACGGCAAGTTCAGTTTGTCTGTGCACATGAGCAGGTTTGTTAATCACCTCGGTTTGTGGAGCGTTTCATTGCGATGAACTTTGCCCCGATGTCACCTGACGAGTCTTTCCTGGCTTCGGTGAAGGCCAGCAGGCTGCCTCGAGAAGTGAAGGTCAGCAGAGGGATACGATATGTGTTCACCTCGCCTGCTCCTTTGCTCACCCACAGCAACTGCTCATCATAAATCAGTGGTTTGATCTGCATCTGTGACATTAAATAATACAATAAAGAGCATTGCATGACTGAAATACAAGAAATGACTCAGCACTGTCGCATACAACAAAATAACCAGAGATTCCGGTCTTATTATGGTTATAAAGCATTAAAAGATCCTGAAGGGTTTATAAACTCTTAAGACTGATTTATATCCGGCATAAAAGCTCATGTGATGAAGGGTGACCGAGTTAAAGAGTGACAGAGGCCAATTTATTCCACAAAAACATGCAGTGCAAATGTTTGTACACCCACTGAGGGGGGAAAACATCCTTCTGAGATGTTAAGCATGAAATGTGGGCACCTGATTATAGACTTATGTATTTAAATTTAAAACTGTTTATAAACCCTGTCATGCTGTGATGGAGGACTGGGATGGCCATGTTGAACACTTGATTCTATGCTCACTGAAATATTTTTGTTTTTTTCTTTTTGACATGTGTTTGGATTTGGATCATTGTCCTGCTAGAAACACAATCCGAGATGCATCTTTTGGCAGATGCAGCCAGATTTTCATGCAAAACATCCTGGTAGTTCTTGGAGTCCTTGATGCTGGCGTCAAGTTCTGTTTGTTTTGTCTTATCCAACCATAAAACATGGTTCCTAAGATCTAGTAGAACAATTCATAATTTCAGTACACACAGTGAGACTCTCTACAAGACATGGGATGGGGAAAACATTATGTCTTGACTGATTAAGCATGGTGGCAAAGTGGACACTTCCAGAGTCTCTGGCTCAATCCTGAGCTTGGATTGCTGTCTGTGTGGAGTTTTACATGTTCTTCTCATGTCTGTACGGGCTTTCTCCAGGTTCTCTGGTTTTCCTCCCTCCTTCCAAAAACACGCCATGCTAAACTGACTATGCTAAATGAGCCTTAGGTGTCAATGTGCCCAAGCTAGCGTCCCATCCATTCCCGAATCACACCCAGTATTCCTGGGATAGACTCTAGATCCACCACCATGACCTGAAAACTGGTTACTGAAAGCATTCACGTCAACAAAGTTGTCTTCTCTAAGTTCAACTGAAGAAGAAGCCTTTATTTGTCACATGTACATTACAGCACAGTGAAATTATTTTCTTCTCATATTCCACCTTGTTAGAAATCTGAGGTCAGAGCGCAGGGTCAGCCATGATACAGCACCCCTGGAGCAGAGAGGGTTAGGGGCCTTGCTCAAGGGCCCAGCAGTGGCAGCTTGGCTTGAACCCCTGATCTTCTCATCAGTAACTCAGAGCCTTAACTACTGAGCCACCACTGCCCTGTGAGGATATTTATTAAACAGAATGGCTTTTAGATAAAGAACTCAACACAGCATTATTATATTAGATATAAAAGAAATCCTAAACTGTAATTCCACTTAACACTGTCCCAGCTGTGCACACAAGTGATGAGACACCAATCTTTAGCACTATTGGTGCAAATGCTACTAATCAAAATGCTTTCTGTCTGCTAGGTAGATTTTAGATTCTCCAAACAATCATTAAAGCTTTCATACATTCGGGTGTTTCCGTGATATCCACGAAAAATGCCGAATTCACCTGTTACCTGTAACATATCATAGATGAAACAGTAGCTGTGTGCAGACACAAAGTGGCTGGAAAAGTGGCAACTTTAGAAAGTTTCTTTTTGCAGTAGAACCTTAAACATATGTGATATTATGTTCTTCAGTGCTTATTTATACTCCTTCTCTCCACGTTGTTGTTAATGAAACTCACAGCTCACAGTATTTTATTTATCGTCTCGGGTTTTTTTTTTTTCCCTGTTTTTGTTACCTCTGAGTGCAGTGCAGTAGCCAGCAGGAACATCCAAATTAATCTCAGATACAGAAATAAATCCATCCTGCCTCTCTCCTTGGCTTTTTGGTACTTATTTGTATACTGAAAGCTCGCTATAGCTCTAAACACGCCGTCGGTGTTTTACTAAATACAATGTAAAGAAAACCGTCGCTTGTTCACATTTTTATCCGGAACATTGTCATATGATAAGTGTGACGTGGGGCGGTCACGTGATCCAATCAGCCTACCGCTTTGCTGGAGCGTTGAGTAGCGTGCTGGATGCGCACACAATACGCAGGCCCCATCTTCTGCTCTCCACCCCCACCCCCCTTTTTAATATTTTTGCTAATATTATTATTTTGCAAATTAGAACGTACCGTGCACATTTATCAATAATGACACCATATTTACCATCTACACTTTATCTTCTGTAGCCACAATTATTACTGGATTGACAATTATTTACATCAATCATACATTTTAATCTATTTGGATGCGTCTAGCATCATTAATAATTTAACAATACTTCTTTTGCTTTAGATGGAGGCATCATTTTCTAGTAAAAAAGTATAACAGGAGAGCCGAGATGTGATCGTGCATTTCTGGAATCATGCACCATTTAATGATGTACACTATACAGTATGTCCAAAAGTTTGTGGACACCTGACCATCACATCCATATATGCTTGTTGAACATCCCATTCCAGATGTAGTCCCCCTTTCCTGTTATTAAAAACCTCCACTCACACACATTGGAGTGTGGCTGTGGGGATTAGTGTTCATTCAGCTACAGGAGCATTAGTGAGATCAGGCGCTGATGTTGGTGAGGAGGTCTGGGGTGCAGTCGGTGTTNGGGGCATTGGCATGGTGGAACAGGTTTGGGCCTCTTAGTTCCAGTGAAGGGAAATTCTGACAATTCTGTGCCTCCAACTATGTTGCAACAGTTTGGGAAAGACCCACATGCTCAGGTGTCCACAAACTATTGGCCATATAGAGTACATGACAGCTCATCCTGTGTTGAACTGTGTGTGTTAGAGCAGGAAAAACATTAAAATGTATAATTTTTATGAACCTGTGTGTTAGTCCAAACTGCTGGACTGCAGACATAAAGGACAACCTAGAATAATATGAAGATCAGTTCCTAGTAAAGAAGCCAACAACAGTGTGCATCACAGGTATAAAGTCCAATACAGATAGATGTGGAAGTCTGGGAAAATGTTCTAGTCAGCAAAACAGAAGTGAGTGAATGAAGCAGTGATTCTTTCAGCACAGATGTTTGTATGAACAGAGATCAGTGGAGTGAAGAGACGACAACGAGGCTCGTGTTTAAATGCTGTGAGTGACTTTTACCTCAACTGATGTGGATGATGCTCATAATCAAAACTCATTTCCCACTGTAAACCTATAGCTCTTTTAAATTTAAAGTAGATTTAATAAGTAGATTAGGTTATAAATGTGGAGCTAGGCATGGCATCTTTCAGTTGAATTGGAATTAAATCTTTCAATGCAATTTTCTCCCTTTTCACTTAAAAATGCTCTAACCTAAGATCCCTGCAAAAGAGATCAGGAAAGTATGGACAACTATTTATAATTAAATATATATTTAGTCAAAGTGTGTTCATGTGAAATGTTTATCCAGGCAAGTACACACATAAAAAGTAACACCACCTTGACTGACAATATTTTAAAGCTTCTAGATGAAGTGATACTGTGTTTATTGATTAGCAGGATATTTATCAATTATCAGCTCACACACATGCATAATAAAAGATGTATGCAGCATATTTATGTATGACAAGATCTCAGCCGTACCTAGAACTTCACTAATCTACTGGTGTTTGGTGATCTGTACCTCAAGATGGCAGCAGAGAGACTTATTTATTATTAAGCAGCATGTAAATGTCAGTGTCTACTTCATCAGGTATGTTGTAGCTACACCTATTGGTAAAAAGTTGCTTTATTACTGACTGTAGCACATTTGTTGCTATAGCCCTCCTATCTATCAGTGCAAATGACCACCGGATATTACAATAGTCCACTGGTGGTCCACTGTGGTGGTCCCTTTCCATCGAGGGACGGGTAGAGGAGGACTAATGAACATGCTGACATATATTAGGGGTGTGCAGCTATAAAACGGAAATACACACAAATGATTTCCTTTTCCTTACTGAGACTGAGGTATGGTTAAACTCTGCTAAAGCACAGAGTTCAGTGGAAATCCCCACAGAGAGATACGATCTGAGAGACTCTGAACATACTGACAATGACATGATCACCAACTCAAAAGTGATCATTTTGAGAAATCTGATTTCTCGGTTTGATTGACAGAATTTGATCCCAGAAAGGCTGAGTTCTTGACATATTTTCACCTCTGTCAGGTTTCAACTGAGACGTTCCCACGAAATGGTGTGAGTGATGTAGCACGTTTAAGAATAATCAAGCTCCTCAGTCGTACACCAGAAGTACTCTGAATTCCTCAGGTCATGTGGATCTGAGTCACGAGCTGCGACGTGAAAGAGAAAGAGGAAAGAAAGACAGATGATAAAGCAAGAGCCCAAAAAAAGGGGGAGGGCTGTTGGTAAGGTGTCGAAGGCACACAAAGGAGGAAGTGATGCCAAAGCTAGAGTGTTGAGAAACAGAGTTACAGAGAGCGGGATTTGCGGAGCATGTAAGAAAGAATGAAGAAAGTCAAGACGACGAGAAAACTGCAAATGAGAACCTGACAGATGAGTAGGAGGAGCTGGCCAAGAGAAACACTGGAAGAGCAGTATGAGCATGTGAAGCAGACAGAAAACAAGATGCAACAGTGAAAGAAGAGATGGACTAATGTATGCCACACCATCAACATTATAATGTGTGTTTCCTCTCCTACCAGCTAGCAGCAGTAAGTGAGTGTGAGGTGTTTAGAGATAGAGAGAGAGAGAGAGAGAGATAGCATGATGCTGCATTTTATTCACTGGCATTTTTCCTTGTTCTCTTTCTGGGGCTATGTTTCTCATTCACAGATTGGGAGGCGTTACAGAGCGGCGAGCGGTGGGCATATGGTGCCGTGCTGACTGCTTCATCTGCACTGCAGTAAGTTTCAGTCTTATTCAGATCATAGCATTGGGGAGCTGAGCTCTTTATTTGAAGCAGTAAGCATTCAGAGGTTATGCATCCTCAGTCCTTAATCCTCATGTAGTATCTGCACTCACTTGTTTGTGTTGGAAGAACATTTCTACATGGTGAGAAACAGAAGATTCTTCTAACACTGATTATAAGATATTCATTCAAGTAAAAAAAAAAAAAAAAATGCTGTTCTGAAGAAAAAATCAGTCACGAAAGAAAGTACACTGAAGAATTTGTCTTTTTGATGAGAAACTTTCCATGAAACTATAAAAGAAGAAGTGCTCCAGGCCAATATTTCCTGTTCTGTTTTGCTCCGTTCTGAACATGACGACTTTTTGCAAATCTGCTAAACTACAGCTGAAAAAAGCCCTTGGGCTTAAAATCTGATTGGATTTCAGTTTCTGAATCCAGAGTAAAGTGTTAGAACCTTTAAACAAGACATATATAAAAACAGGCTGTAACTGCAGTATCACTCGGACTGAGAGTTCATTATGCTGCTGTTGTGGAATCTCCAGCTAAAGTGTGAATGATGTGAGCACGAGGAAGAAGGAACTGCCTTGTCTGCCTAGAAGAAGCAAATATCAGCTGAACAGTTGCTGATATTCATATGATGCATGTGTGATTTAGTTGGATCGTGATGACAGAAAATGACTCATGCTCTTATTTTCTCTTCCACATTGATTCAATTCCATTATCTCCAATCAAACTGTAGAAATACTTTTAATATATCTGATTTCTAATAATCAGACACGTTATTTATCTCATGGAATTTTCTCAGCATGGCGGACGGGGCCAGTCAGTGGAACAGAGACAGGTGCGATCCTGAATCTGGGATCTCATCGGAAAACACCCGAGTCCACAGAACAAGCAGCAGTAGGTCCTCATGGACAAACGGTATGTTGCACTAACATGTCACGTTCCTCATTGGGGTTTTCCAATTCTGAAATGCGACGTCTGTAGAAACTGGTGTTTAACTTCACTCTTACACTTTTACTTTATACTTACAGAACAAAACAATGTAGGGATTAAAAAGGTCATGTCCAGGCAAGACAAGGATTTTGAGAGATTAATGCCGTGAGCTACAAACACAAGGGCAAGGATAATAAATATTATAAGTCAGTATCATATACATGCTGTTATAGGAAAATAATCAATGACCGGGTGGTATGATGCAGCCACAAGCAAAGCAGAGTTACTGTTACTACACGGAGTTATTATTTTTTTTATTCCTCTTACAGCACAGCAGCTTGCCAATGCTTATATTTTATAACACACCATATTCATTTATAGGTACAGTTCAAGTCCGTGTAATGTCTGCAAACCATGTTATTTCCTGTTAACACTTCTGTCATAGCAGCTATAAACAGTTGTTCCTTCACCTGTGTCTCGTTTTTTTCTCTCTTTAAGTTAATAAGACACACAGCTTGTCAGGTTTCTGTACTAAAGCCTTTTCCTTGTTGGATAATGTAAAGTTACAGGGTTATCTAGGGCTGTAGAACTTGAGTCAGGTTTTCTGCATTGACTTGGACTTGTGAGAGAAATCTGGAGAGATAACACTCATCTATGGAAACTAGTTATCTAGCAAATCTTAGCGCAGAGGTACTCCTGACCATCACACCCATATGTGGTTCTTCCTCAAACTGTTGCCAAAAAGTTTGAAGCACACAATTGTCTAGAATGTCTTTGTACACTGTAGCATTACAATTTCCCTTCACTGGAACTAAGAGGTCCAGACCTGTTCCAGCATGACAATGCCCCTGCGAGCTCCATGAAGACATG
>JAKKZN010000029.1:4233475-4246016 GCA_033441825.1 Pangasius elongatus
TGTGCGGCGTGTGTTCGGCCAGAGTGGCTGATGGGAAGCGCATTTGTGGAGTCCAACAAACCAAGATGATAGAACACATTCGTTTGCTAATCACCTCACACTGGTAGAGAATTTATCCACATCAGTGAGTGCAGATACACTTGACATTAATAAAGTGTAGCCTCATCAAACTGTATGGCTTTCAGCAGCAGCACCATACATCTGCAGCATCGGTAATGACTATGCAGAATTTCCTGTCTCTGACAATTATCTGGATCGGCAACGACCCCTAACCTCAAACCCACCGCAGAACGCCATCTCATCGCTGCAAGTCTGTCGCTTCTGACTGTTAAGCGTACGCAGTTAAGTAATGCAGTTCACTGAGCCTGCGAGGACTCGTCATTCTCCTGCATTTCTGAAATTATCTGTGACAAATCTCCTGTGGCTATGAGCGTAGGAGAGGAAGCTTTCAGGGGACGAGCCTGAGACAAACCAGAACAACAATCCTGATGAAAGCCTCTCTGCATTCTGCGCGGATCCAGTAAATTACAAGGCGGCTGATAGAGCTGTGGAAAACATGAATGCTTATTTGATGCTATCTATCCTATTTTTTTTTTTTTAATCGGTGTAGCGCTTACAAAGAATAAGTCTGGAAAGAATCTAGCAATGTCTCAAACGTTTCCCCCGGGAAAGGGTACTGTTTTTTTTTGTTTTTTTAACTTACCCTTATATCTTGTTCCCTCTTCATACCTGGCAAACAAACCAGAAGGAAGGCAGCAGCATTTACACCCTCACAGTGCATAAAAGTGCGTGGCGCAACATGCTTAGCTAAAAATNATGAAGTTGTGCAATCTGTAATGATCATACGTAATCATCAAACGATAAAAATAATTCAATTCAACACTAGAGCTATGGCTAAATATCATAATAAATATATAGTAATGATAATAATAATAATAATAAATATTTAAATGAATGCACAAACAGATAAGTAATAAATAATGTATAATACATAACATAACATAGCCACACAATAATTAGATATCTTTCCTAGTTTACCATGAGGCAGTTAACACTTTGTTTGAGCACGAAAAATATTTTAGTCGTCATGACGTTCCGCCGAGTGTTTGGACAGAATAGTTTCTCTGTCAGCGAAGACCAAAATTCTACTTATTAATCATATACATCTTTTTACACCGACTGTAGGAAAAGTCTACTCTATCGTTATTCGACCGAGGAAATCTGATGACGTTGATCGCTTCTGCTCGGCTACCTAACACCTTTATATTACAATACGAGTAAATAATAGCAGATCGGTTTGCGTTATCATTTTCGTCAGTGCCAGGAAATACCTTACTTCTATTGTACAACACTGAACCTAAACAGACTGATGGCACAAATCAATGACGGAATGGACTGAACACAAACACAGTGCGTGACCAATGTGTGACACGGGTTTGTTTGCTGTTTGTGGATTACTAAACTGGAAAGCTAAGCATTTCTGCAGAAGAAACCATGGGTGTGATTTGTTCCCGGCTCGCATTAAAGATTAATGAAGGATGTAAATCTGTGCCTGTTAGCTAACACAGGAAACGATTATTCACTTTAGGTTTGATGCTTGACTGTAGCAGTGAGTGTGTTGTGTGATGATCAGTGAACGCTATGAGTAGAGTACTGGCTGTACCGCCTTCAGTCCGTAGTGTAGTGCGGGTTTTGGGATGAGTCTACGGTTCCCAGTCTTCGTCGTGGTGCTGCGACGCGATGATCACCACCACCGTGAGGATGGTGCAGAGCACGATGGAGGCGATGCCCACCGCCAGGCTGATGAAGGAGAAGTTACGGGCCTCGCGTGATGCAATCTCCGCCGACACCATGTCGCCCCGAGCGACAGCTGTACGTACCTAACGCAGAAGAAACGGCTTCTTCAGAGGATGCCACAAAATGCAATTCTGCTAGATCACCCGGTGCTCCGTGGTAGTATTTTTGAATACCATTAAACTTGGGTTGCAGTGTTTAGTTGATAAAAAACAACTATGCATTGCATTTTTTTCATTGAGCTGAGATTAATTCCACTTCTCCATACACTTTTTCTCATCTGGTAAGCCAGGTATGAAGACTTTAGCAGTAATGGCTAATTCAGCAGTTAACCTGCCTCATGGGTGTTTTAACAGTCATCTGAATGGCTTTTATAAATAAAGAAGGGAAGTCACTCTACATTCAGATTGCCTTCATGAATAAATGAAATGTGACTAGTTTATTCCAGTGCTCGTTTACCCTTTAAATATTTCATCGTTTCATCTTCACTTTAAATTTTTAAGCTCTGTAACTTTAATTAGCTACAGTTACTGCTGATGCTCTCCTGAAAACAAACTTGTGATTTAGGTGAAACCTGAGAGTTCAAGTTTACTGTTAGATTTAATTCAATTTATGAGATTTATTGTTTGTCGAATACATCATTTCTTACTTGTAATTTATTAATTAGTGCACCGATTAATCCATTATATAATAATTGTTATTTACATCCCTACGATCATGTCATAATTATCGATTTTATATATATAAAACAATATTCAGAGCGCACTATATAGTTTTTGTGAACATTTAAAAATACTGAATCTGCTCCTGCATTCCATTTGTGAAGGTTTTTTGCTGAGAAGGATGTTTTTTCCCCTTCGATTGAAATGCAGAGCTGCGCTTTCCTAAGCGCGAGCGAACAAATGCCACGTGCTCTAACAGAGTGCTCTAATTAATGATAAATGATGAAGGAATTCTAAATGTCATGCCTCCAGGGACCGGCCCGAAGAGAACAATGACAAACAGAAAGTAATTTTTTTAAGAATAAAATATTGATATTAGGTGAGGCAATCACAAATGTGTGAAAACGTAATGTAGGTAAATGCCTACATGCATAACTCCATACAGTCTTACAGTTTGATTTGTGAGAAACGTTCACCCTGAGGAGTTCTTAATATTCAAATTAATTCAGCACATTGCTCATTTGCATGGCCGGCTCACCTGCACGGCTTTGATGATGGCGATGATGCCTGTGGGCCAGAAGCAGCAGATGGTGGTGAGCACCGCGATGGGCAGGTAGTCATGAGGGGGCCGCCGCGGCTCCATTAGAGCAACGCCGGGGGGCATTTGCATTGGCACCTGCCCTGGCGCAACACCTGCATGGGGTGTACCATTAGGCATGTAAGGCTGGCCCTGGGAGAAAGAGAAAGAGAGATGAATATTACAAGTAATGTCAAAAGAGGTACAGTGCGGTATGAAAGTCAAAGTCTGATAGCAAAAACTTTTGTTTATTTTTGTCAGTTTTGTCACTTCCACTGATACTGGTTCAATGGTTACGGTTCTCTATTCATTATACTGTACATCATCTTCCCTATGGCTTTCACTAAACAATAACACACTGTTTTTTTTATAGTAGTCGAGAGTGATGTCATACTGTTGCTCAGTAAAGAACGGTGTGTGAAACGGGCCCCGACTCACCCCTGTTCCGATGGGATACACAGGTACATAAGCAGTGCAGGGCTGCAGTTGGAGTGGATATCCGAGCTGCAGGTAACCCACGGGAGGATGAGGCACCGAGCCGCCGGGCCCGTGCGTCTGGACCGTGTAACCGTTAGGGGCTGCCTGAGGCGGAGGGTTTCCAGAAGGGAACTGCGTCTCCTGTAAATAGCCCTCAGAGCCGGGCGGAGGAGGAGGAGGGGGGTAGTTGGGCTGGGGGCCACATCCAGGTGGAGGAGGGTGAGGGGCCATGCTTGGGTCCTGCGACGGCAGGTAAGGTGGAGGAGCCATTTGGTTCAGCGGCTGAGTCATGGGCTGCCTTCCTGCTGCCTCCTCAAGACCTGCCATCAGATGAGCACAGGAAGTGATGTCTAACTGAACCAACTGAACTTATATGAGTGCAGAATGTCTTTAATATGTGGCTATTTCAAAATGTATTTCCTATAAATGTACTATTTACCAGTATAAAATAGTTATCTATAATATCATCTTGGCTGTGAAATTCCAGCACTTTGTCTTGTAAAGGCCAGACTCTGAAGCAGAAGGAAGTGTCATCAATTTCCCATGTGATGAAACTCTTCGTAGCAGAGGTCAGTGCTTTAGAGCTTTGCGGTCAGTGTGGTCTGACAAAGGTCCTAGTTTGACATTTGTCTGTTCTCATTTTTTGTGGTTTTGAACTCGTCTGCTGATAGAAACCTCAAACCCTGAGCTTTGTTCCTTTAAAAAACATTGGTGTAATTCAGCTTTAGTAATCAGGTTAGGGTTAGATTCATTTTTAGACTCTCTTAGCAAAGAAAAATTCTACATCATACCAAGAAAGGGTCCTTTTCTTGTTTAGTGTCGTTAAAAAACCTTATTAAACATCATATTTTATTTTACATGGACTACGTCATAAAATGGCCGCTCACCATTTTACCAGGACCAAGAAGCAATATATAGAATTTAATAGAAGTTTATATACTCCCATTAAATACCATGCATACAATCAGTACACAAGCCATGCATATTCTTTATATACTATTATTTGTTACTATATTCCTTTGTTCAGATACAGAACTTTGTCTAAGGCCACATTAATTAACATGGAAGTGTTACCTTTTTGTCATGTGACTACTGTTACAGCGGTGTTAGCATTCATTTTATTACCATCCCCAAACAAATACCCTAAAATGCTCACCCCTGTTTCTGGGTTTACCACTTATTTCTATTCCGTCTCCATTTTAGCAAGCATCCTTTTCAGGCATGTTGTTTTCACTATTACTTTCTGTCACCAACGACCAAAACCTACAAACGAAGTGACACGAGTAATTAGACAACTGTCATTGTCATGATATAAATATGATAGCATAACTGAGAAGCTAACTGGCAGGTATCAGGATAGATCTCTAGCTAGCACCTGTAACCAAGATTTAACTTTCTGTCTGACGTCTTGAACACGACGAAGTGTTACTTCGGTATTTTTAGATAATCCTCCTTCTATTTTGTAAAGTGCACCAGTCCCTTTTCCGGCAAAACACCCCCACAACATGATGCTGCCACCCCCATGTTTCACAGTTGGGATGGTGTTCNACTAACTTAAAGGTGGATGTACATACTTTGGTACGTGATGCCTCCAACTCTTTCAAAAGTTTCCTTTGTTGCTGTCTTAGGATTCACTTGAACCTTTCGGATCAAAGTTTGTTCATCCCTGTGAGTTAATCTGTGCCTCTTTCCTGAACGATCACACGATTTTTATATATGCATATAATTGTACAGATGCTTGTGGTCGGAGATTCTTGAGGTTCTTGGATATTCCCATGGTATCAGACCAAAAAGACACTGGCCCTTAAATAGAGCCTCTCCCAATTAACTCATGATTATAACAATTGGCCAATCAGAAGCTTCTAAATTACATCAATTTCTGAAATCTTCCAGACTGTTGAAAGAGACAGTCATCATGGTGCATGCAAACTTTTGACCCACTGGAATTCTGATCTAGTGAATTAAACCTGAAATAGACCTGTCTCTAATGAGTTGTTCTAAAATTACCTCTGATCTGAACAAAATCAACTTGGCAAAAGAAATAAAGAAGACTGAATGTCTTTAGATAAAAAAAAAAAAAGATTTGTGGGACTTTTGGCCTCATCTGTACAGTACCAAACTAACTAAGGCTAATTAAATGACAATTAAAAGAGCACTGCTAAATAAATTACTAACCCTGATCAAAAATATGACCAAAGTTGCCTAGCAAGCTAGATTATTAGCTAACTAGATTATTAGTTAGTTTCACTTCAACCGATGGTGAGTGAAACAAGAAGCTCTTGCTCTTTTGTTTGTCAGGAGCTAATAGCGAAACCTGACTATTATCCCTTACGTTTGAGATTGCTGAAATGTTTTCTCCTATTAGATACCACTGTAACTACACCAGCAATAACGATGTCCTCCTGTGACATCAGCGTGCCACACAACCGATAGGTTCACATGGAAATAACAGCTTTAATGTGTTTCAGGGAGTCGTTTAATCCTGTAGCTGAAATGATTCTTGTGCCATCCCCTCTGGTTGTGTTGCATCAGTTCTTGATGTTTCTTGGCATGCCTAACGTTGTTTGTTTCTTCCACCAGACTTTACAGCTCACTCTTTTTTCCCTGACGCTTGTTTGTGCATGTACTGTGAGTATGATCAATTGTACCAGAGCGCTCCAGGCTGAGAACTACGCTGCAGCAAAATCAGCTGGGCTTAATGAACACTTATCCTGGTGCTTCATCTGATATTGATTAAAATGCTTTTGGAGCTTTTTAATCAATTACATTACAAATCATTATGTACAGTGAACTAGACAGTGTACGATATTGATAACATCAGATGGCGTGTGTTTGTGTGTGTGTGTGTGAGAGAGAGAGAGAGAGAGAGAGAGGTGTTTGAGGACAAGCCATTTTGTAACCGATCATCAGTTCAGCAATGCTAACCAAAGTGCTGCTACATCATCGGTACCATCTTTTTCCCCAGACTGAGAACTCGTAGATACTAAGAACGACACCAAAATGAGTAACCTCTTAGTATTGATCAATCAGGGGCATCATGGAACATTTAATTTATCTCTGTTTATGTTTCCCCGCTTTATATAGTGACACACCTGTGTTAACGAGCTTAGCTTCCTAGACTTGTTCCTTATAACGTTAGTGAGTTGAATTTAAATGACGTTCATTAACGGGCTGCTTCAGTTACTGTAAATCGAGTACTGTTGCGGTGTGGTTTTGTTTCACTTCGGTGAAAGAAGTGTTTCCGTTTAGCTGTAAATAAAGTATGTTTTATCGTCGTCATTCCATCAGAATCGACAGTTGGCTCATCATCAAGAACAACATCCTGGGTGAGAGCTGTTGTTTTCGTTCACCCGGCTTGATATGAACTCCACCTTGATATGAACTCTTTGTTCTGAGTTTTATATCTAAGATTTTTTTTATTATCAGGTTAGCTGTATTGGAACAAGATGCTGTAGTTCCTCCTCTTGGTATTCTGACAGTTTGCTTTGCTTTGATTTCCATCATTAAATCGTGAAATACGCCCGGGCATTTTGGGCTGCACGCCCATGAAGACACGCACACCAGGCTTACATCACATAGTATCACCTGGTATCGGACGCTGGCGAACTGACGCGTCCCTAATCAGAACGAAAAATGTCAGACGGCCCTGAGACCATGACACAGAAACACAGTCAAATCTGCAATATTATCAGGGCCCTTAGCGAATACGAACTGGCAGAACATCTCTATGCCATCAAGCCACAGAAAAGGGCAGACTGGAAAAACTCTCGGCTGTCTACAAGACACAAGCATGAGATGTTTCTCCATCACTCCATCACTGTGCAAAAATGTTGCAGGATTTTTAAAAATAAATAAATAAATAAAAGATTTTCCTTCTCGCCCTGTTAACAGGAAATGAGGAATGACGGACACCTTGTCATGTGAGACGGACACACAGCAGACACGGCTGCAAAATGTGAAGCAACTCAAAACAGCCATCTTCACACTGTCATCTTCATTTTAACTGCAAAATATTTCTGAACAAAAGTGAGCTGTTTATCTGTGCAGTAACAATGCAGCTTTAAAGAGGAATTCACTGCAGAGAGAAAATGTGTTGCAATATATCACTGCATGCTCTTGTGTCCTTTCATTCTGCCTGGTTGCTCTTTCTGTTCATCTTCATCATCATCATTATTATAACTATTATTATTATTAAAATTATTATGTAATATTGCATGTACTAATTGCATCTAAATCCTTAAAAATACAGTATTATGCCCATACTAAAACCATAATTGAATTAAATATTAAACTTGGACATCATATGAATATAATTTCATATCCATGATAGCTGAAAACCCTTCAAAAATACAAGTTACATAATAAATTCCCACAAAATGATGTTTTTCTTAGGTTCTTAGAGAATGCGACAGATCTCCCTTTAAAAACTGTACATGAAAAAAAAAATCACAACGACGAAAAAATGATTTAAACTATAACGATTTAACGTCAGGAAAGAAACAGCAGATTTTCCCATTCTGTATCCATTATCAATCACTGTCCGGATACCAAACGGCTACGGATTCGAGAACTAGTGCACTGCGTAGGGGGCACGAGCCCATTATTGAATACCCTACGCAGTGCGCCTGTGTAGGGAGAACAGAGCAATTTGGAATTCGGCCACCATGAGGCGATTTTTTTTTTATTTTTTTTTATTCTCTTTCTTTTCTTTCTTTCTTTTTTTTTAATGTAGCCACATTTAATAAGATGTAGCTTAATAATGAGCTCAATGCTTATTTTTATTAGATTATTTTATTCCAGTTGTCGTGTTAAAGCCTGGTAAAGTAAAAATAAAAATTAAATTAAACCCTACACACATTATGCGGCTGTATAAAGAGAGATAGTATTAATTTCGCAAACCAGGATTATTAATTAGCACATTATAGTCCATTTTCATGTTTTTGACGTTAGGAGGGGTTTCTAATTTCCAGAAAATGAATTCATTATCAATGGCATGTGTAAATAAATCAGAATAATCAATCAATCTTACCGTGTTTTGCCGACGACATCACGCTCAGCGGATCTGAAGCGACGAGTGATCAGTTGGAAATACGCCAGGCGCGCGTGCCCTTTGTTTAAATTTTTAAACCGTTAACCGTTAACCGAGACGTTAAAACGGCTGTGAAGTCCTTCAGGCTATCAGAGCATCTTCACATAAAAAAAAAGATCTCCGCTTTTATAGTCCCAGGTTTTATGGTCTAATACGAAATGTTCGTAGGTGCCAAGTGGATTTCACTGGATTTTTCCCGTGCAAACAGTACTGGAGCAGTGAGCTACATGTAGAGGAAAATGGGCTCCTGTCAGCACATCGCATCACACTGAATTAATCACACACACGGTGTGGCTGTCTTAAAGAGACAGACAGGAGAGTCTGGGAAAGAAAAACAAAAAAGGTTGATTTTCAGTCAGGTAGAGATTAGGAATGAAGAATCCATCAAAATCACTAAATATACAACTCATGAGTGCCCATCATTCATCAGTCTTGTGTATCAGGGGATGAGCACTGCTTTCCAGAACATGGTCCTTAACCAAACCCAGACTTGAATTAATAGATAAAAATATATAAATACACTCTGGTCTGCCAATTTATCACCTCTCTTGTATCTACATGCATCCATTTTATCACCCTGCTCAAAAATCCAGACTGGTCTCTGACAAGCTATACTATAATGGAAAGTATTTGGCCACCTCATGATGTCACACGTTTTTCTGCCCCAAACTGTCACTACAAAGTTCTACACAATGGTATAGAATGTCTTTGTATACTGTAGCGTTACAATTTCTCTTTACTGGAACTAAGAGGCCCAGACCTCTACCAGCATGACAATGCCCCCTTGCACAAAGCGAGCTCTATGAAATCATGGTGTGTTAAGGTTGGAGTAGAAGAACTCGAATGTCCTGCACAGAGCCTTTATCTCAACCCCTTTGAACACCTTTGGGATGAACTGGAACAATGAAACACCCTATACCTCCTCACCCAACATCAGTGCTTGAATGAGCACAAATCCCCACAGCCACGCTCCAAAATCCAGCGGAAAGCCTTCCCAGAAGAGTGGAGGTTATTATAGCAGCAAATGGGGACCATCTCCATGTTTTGTTGTTTGGTTTTGGAAGGGGTACATATGGGTGTGATGATCAGGTGTCCACATATCTGTGGCCATATAGTGTATACCTGGGGTCGAGTGCTGCTTTCTTGCTCTAACACACACCAACGAAGCACAGTCTTAAATGGAGTTTAATCCATAGATAATGACATATAGATATACTCTCATTTGCCATATTACAAGGTACACCTGTCTTCTATCTACATTCATCAGACATTTCATGACTCTACTGAAAAATCCAGCTTGGTCTCTGACCAGCTGCCAAGAGCCAAAACACAGGCCAAGCTGGTCAAGCTAGTAGACCATCTTTGCCAGCTGGTAAGTATTTTCCAGGGCACAAAGTGGGATGTGAGACCAGTCCATCCCAGGGCACCATGTACACACAAACTCATTTACACTGAGGAGCAATTTAGTGTCGCTAATCCACCTCCCTCCAGCAACAAGGACATTTTTTCTACCTTTAGTATGTATCTTTCATCTTTCACACTTTAAATAGCTTTTAGAGTAAATCTTTAAAGGTATATCAGTGGTTCTTAAGGTCTATTTATGTACCTTAATTTATTTGTAAAGGTATAAAGATACATACTAAAGGTACAAAAGATGTACTCTCTGTTTTTGGGAGGTGGGAGGAAACCAGAGATGGCTGGATATTGTTGGTTGGTGGACTATTCCTAACCCAGCAGTGACCCTGATATTTTAAACCCCATCAACATGACCCACGTTGCTACCATCAATGTCACTGAGGTGCTGAGAATGGTCCAACACACAAGTAATATCTGGTTACCGGTGAAACTATGGCAGGAATACTGCAGATCACAGTTCACCATGCTCAAACACACACACTGACATACTCGTTTGTAGAGATACACGATTCCCAAAATATAATGAAAAACGCTGAAACAATCCACAGACCTTTGGCAAAACAATTCTTGTAAAAGGTTTATTGAATTAGCTTGTCTAGTATTGAGCAAAGGATGATTAACCATGTTAGCTAGCCGATATAGTCAATGAACATTAGCTAGTTACACTTGCTTGCTAGCTTAATATAGCAACCAATGCAGTCATTTAGCAGCATTTAAAGTTTTAGAATAAAAAAAATGGCATTTTTTGATAAATCTCTACCAAAAGAAAGGAAAAAAGTCAGCAAACATGTACACTATATTCATCTGTAATCTGACAATTATAATACAGCTGATCTGAAAGCACGTTGACAAAGATGAGCTAACTTACACACATCCTTTAAACATGGACTTTTTCACTGTACTTATGACCAAGAATATTGCTGTATGATGGAAATATCATTATTAGGAGTGTGACAGTGTACCAGGTATGAAAGTAAAGTGTGATGAAGAATTCTGAAATAACTCCAAGTGTAACGTTATGCTACATTGATGAATGTGTGTTGTAGTCCGTTCTGTGAAAATCTGCTACATGAAAGTACATGAAAGGGAAAGTGCTATTTTAGATTCTACACTGCAGGCTAAGAGCAATTTCTACTACACTGTTGTATGGCAGAGAATATCGTTAGCATGATATCATGCTTGAATTTATCATATAGTTCCATCCTTAATCACTATGTCTCTTTTTTTATGATTCTTTTAAATTCATTTTACAAGACAGTCAATGTAATTTTTACTAGGAGCCCCAACTCCTAGTTGTTTTTGTTTTACTAGAGTTGACATGTAGTGCTGTGGAGTGGACTATCGCTCATTTCAGATACAGTGGATTTTATTACTGTACAATAAATTACAGCCCAAGATTGGCTTTGTCTTTGATTTCCAATTCATCAGACATTACTGCTTTCTTAACAATGCAAACAAACTCACTCTTTCACACACACACACACACACACACACACAGTAAACATTTGGACCCACTTCAAAGCTGCAATCACATGGATTTAGTATCTTCAGCTGGCTTCTGTGCTCAGAGGAGACATCTTTAATCATTACAGATAGCCATATCTCCTTCAACAATGCATGCTGATCCTCAGTGTTTTCGCTGTTACACATCAATTAATTAGGATGTTATCACATTCATGCGATCATAAACTGGCACTTTATGTTTACTTGCTCATTTTTTCACACCAGCACACATACTCAGCCATCCTGAGGAGCACGCTCTCTCAGTGCGTATAAAGAGATGCCGTGAACACGATGTCTCTGCGAATGGCCAGCGATGCTCTCTCCATCTTGCTGCCCAAAACCGAATCTCCTACAATTCGGGCTGCTTGTCTAACCTCCTTCAGAACTTCGTCCAGTCTCTGAATGCAGCGCACCACCGTTCCCTCCTGCACGTCCGTCAGCTGGGCGATCTCCGCAAAGGGCTGTCACACAAATATATCATGCTCTGATTTACTACTGCAATGACATGCACAGTTTATACCTGTTAATGTTAACATGTTCCAGGTTGATATCTCCACAAGTGTGGTGATATATTGTGATAAAGTAATGTGATAGTAACAGTACAGTAACAGTACACGGATGATATGTGAAAATATAAGTGTAAAGTAGATAAGTAAAAAATAAAAGCTGACAGTCTGTTGTACGGAAATAATCGACTTGGCGGCGTGATACAGGCACTTCACATTATCTAAACTGAACAATAAACAGATAAAAAATGTGTTGGTATTTATAGCAAAGAAAAATGTCTAATCTAATCAGGGATACAGAAAGGGATTGATTTTACATTTATGGAAGGAGTCTCCTCCATGCGAAAGTTTTCAGGACAGGATTTTGTGCAATACGGCTTCTTGGTAACATGACAAGCTGTGTTTTTTGTCTTATTAACTTCGAGAGAAAGAGAAAGAGAGAGAGAGAGAGAGAGAGAGAGAAAGGAAAAAGGACTACTGAGAGAATGACTATTTATACCATATACATACACACACA
>JAKKZN010000029.1:4277388-4289719 GCA_033441825.1 Pangasius elongatus
CCGTGGTGAGAAGAAAAGCATGTCAGAACGATGCCAAACCTTGAGGTGGATGGGCTACAACTACTTAAGATCACATCGGGTTCCAGTCCTGTCAGGAAGAACAGGAATCTGAGGCTACAGTGGGCACAGGCCCACTGACTGGCTGATTGGATAACTGTATGAATGAGCAGGTGTACAGGTGTTCCTAATAAAGTGGTTGGTGAGTGTATACATATTCAGTATATATAAATGACAAAACACTCCTGGTTTAAAAGACCATGCATGACTCTGCACACATGTTTAAGTCAGCAGCTCACTCTGAAGACCTGGTTATATGATACACTGTATTTGGGTATCATGACATTGACCATCTCTGCACTCCAGGTTGCACACACAGTAATCAGACATTTTATTACAAAGTTGGTAAGTGAGGCATACGTGACCTCTTGGAATGAATCTAGAGTACATTTTCAGAACAGCGAGTCCAAAAATACAATACAATGACCATATTCCATGACTACATTGAGAATCATTACAGTGGGAATGTTGTATTCTAGCTGCAGGTCAGAAGTGACACTAACAGAGGAGTCCAGGATAAAACTACAGAGTCATTTATAACAGCGTGTGATCCATTCTATGTAATTCTGTGCTAATTCTATCATTGTAAACCATACAGTACAGTACATAATTACAATGTCCTATTTATAAGTGATACATTTATTATACCAATTTACAATTTACAAATTACAGATCAAACAACCAACCAGGATTTCTCATGATTTTGTGCTCAAACGTGTAACCGTCGTCTTTTCCAGCAGAGAATATAAGTGACGTGTTGAAATGAATTTAAAACTGAAGTATAACTGTGTGTGCTTTGCAGTGCCACCAATCAGTGAGTCTGAAATTCTTTCATTAATTATGCCAAGTCAAATTTGATAATCCTAAATAAGCTAGACTTAACAGAAATACATTCATTTCCAGTGCCCTTAAGGGAAAAAAAAATGATTCGAGACAAGACAGAATATTTTCCCACATCATTAAATAGGAAGTGTACTAAAGCACAAAAGAACTGGAATCCTATAACATCGTAACATTTCACCGTCACCCTCTGAACTCGACCGCTAAATTGAAGAATAACACTGCAGCCGTTAGTAGTGAATGTGCTCATGCATCATAAATCTTAGTGTTGTGTTCCATGAACGGAAATTGTCAGTAAAGTGCTGAGAAAACTAACTCATCTAAACTAAACTAATGTTTGCATAAAAGCTCTGCCTTTTTTTTTTATATAAGCACAGCCTCGTAGCTTATGCAATGCATGAAAAGGCAAAACTATAACCATAGCACTGAACAGGACGTTAATGACGTGAGTAGAGAAAAAGGGAAGAGGTAAAACAGGAAAGATGTGTAAACGATGAGTATTATGGACTACTATATATCATCAGATAGAAATTTGCCTAGTTGTACACTCTCAGAAAAAAGGGTACTAAAGGGTACTAAAGTGTACTCTGGAGTGGTTCTGTTGATGAGAGAGGACAGAGGAGAATGGCCAGACTGGTTTGAGCTGACAGGAAGTCTATATTAAGTCAGATAATCACTCTTAACAACCGTGGTGAGCAGAAAAGCATCTCAAAAACACACAGAATCTCGAGTGCTACAACAGCAGAAGACCACAGCGGCCATGAGCAAGAGCAGGAATCAAAAAGGCAAAAAGGGACAGGTGAAGTTCGGAAAAATGCCACCGGGTCTTTTTCCAGTCTTTACCTGCCACACGACTGAGCTGCTTGAATAACTGCATCAATGAGCAGCAGTTACAGATGTTCTTAATAAAGTGGCTTTCGAGTGTGCCCTGGATAGTATCACTCCAAGGGCAAGGAAAGGTACAGTTTGGTACTTTTGTTTCTGAGAGCGTATGCATAAAACAATCCTTGATTGCACAGTGCTTCAAGTTGGACTTGATGTTGGCGACATTACACATCTATGCAAGCAGAATGCCAATCAAAAGAACTTTGGTCACAATAATATTGCTCTGTAAATCGGTGAAATATAACTAATGGTCCACTGAAGAGCTTGTGCTGTGTAAAACGTCTGAGTCCACTGCTGTCTTACGGAACTGTATTGTATTGATATCAAATAATACAGACTTTGTTGATGCATTTTGAATTATTTTTCAATATACAGGCGGTCCCATTAGTCCACCATCATTGGGTTAATGTACATTATTATATTTTTATTATTATAGATATTCATAGGAATTTGGTGGACGTATTGAGCTTTTGTTTTGGCGTTTTTTTAAACATTTTTTTCTGCTATGGTGCTGAACTTATGGGGTGCCATGTACATTATTGAGAACCGAAGGTTTTAAAAAATTGTTTGAGTAATTATACGCTGTTTACATTCAATTTGCTTCATTTTTCAAATTCCCTTCATATTTGATTTAAATAGTTTTAAATAGTAACAAAGAGACTCCATACCCAATTATTAATGATTCAAAGTCAAAATCTGAAGAAATATTTTTTGACAAATAGATATTCATTTTTCCTAATTGACGTCAGTGGACTCAGATTTTTGGAGCTTTAATGCCATTGCAGCTGAAGCGTCAAGTGTAAATATCATTGGACCCTATCCCGAGTGGTTCATGAGGTTACTTCCTGTAATAAAAGAGACAGATTGCACATAAAGGACAAGAGCAGATCAGTACAGACTCCAGAAAGATGAGGAGGAACAAGAACGAGAGAAAGAAAAGGAATGCACGTCTACGCTCAGTCCATCTTCTCTTTCTGGACCAGCTTCGGTGCATCGACAAATTCCTTCCCATTGAAGAGGATGACAGCAGCTGTGAGAGCGCTGGCTGTGCCCCAGAACAGCACGTAGGCTAGTGTCTCCGTCATCGTGTCACCTGAGAGCGAGAGAGGTGTTAACGTCAGACACTCTTCCCTTTTACAGACAATTTACTTCAAATTACTGATCCTCAAGCATCCTCAGTTGTTTTAATTTAAGTAAATTAGAGTTTTAAGCACTATTTTTTCTTACCAGCCATAAGCAGGCACAGGATGCACATGGAGAAGGCCACCAGCATGATCATGGGTAACTAAAGGAGCAAGAAAAACAAGCCCTCAGTCGTAATCACTTCTTTAATGCACTTTAAACCACAGCACAGTCTGACCTGAGCCTATGATTTAAAACCCAATGACAGAACACTTGGGTCAACTAAACAACTGCTGTTCCTCCTCTTTCGACTGCTCCCTTTAGAGGTCGCCACAGCGGATCATTGGTCCGTGTATTTAATTTGGCACAGTTCTTACACCAGATGCCCTTCCTGACGCAACCCTCCCCGATCTTATCCGGGCTTGTGAGAGCGCACTGTTCCCTGGCCGGGAATCGAACCCGAGCCACAGAGATGAGAGCGCTGTGGCCTAACCACTAGTCCTCCAGGGACCTAAAACTTTCTAGTTCTTTATTTCCATAATTTAAATTTAACATGGAAAAAAAAATAATAATGACCGTGAGGAATTTCCAGTCTTTCTGCACTTGAAGTGGTGTCAGGCTCTCTGATTCATCCACTGAATAGTTGCCAAGGAAGAGGTCAATGGAGTCCTACCATGGAAGCCAAACACAAACCCAGAATTAGCATCATGCAGTCAGCCGATTCCTCATCCTCATTACGTAGTAAAACAGCAATGAAAGGCAAATCAGTCACACTTACTTGTCTGAAGCCGTCCGAGAAGTTGTTTTTGTAATAACGAATCATAGAATTCCAGCCGTCCATTAGCAAACCCCAGTGAGTCCTCTTCCCAGTCCTGAGCCGAGGCAGGGGCAAAGTTAATAAAGAGAAGCACTGTACATGATTTTTAGCTAATACTGCAGCGCTGTTGAATTCTCTAATCTGATTGGTCGGATGGTGTTGATCAAATTGTTTATTATTAATTATTATAATAAGGAATCGATTATGTTAACAGAATTTACAGGGACTTGTATAGCAGACGCTCTACACAATTCAAGGCTAATAGTAAACAGACTGAAAGACATTTTATTATTCCTTCAAAATGGAGGACGTTGCACATTCTATGTGGTACAGGAGGAATAAAACACTTCAGGATGTGCTGTTATTAGAAAATAATCAACTTCGGGGTGGCAGCAGTAACTCCACTTCATGTCGGCCCGCATCAAACCACCTTGTCATTGACTCCTTCTTCTTCTTCTTTCGGCTTTTCCCTTCAGGGGTCTCCACAGCGAATCATCGCTCTCCACCTATCCCTATCTTNCCATATACCTCCTCTTTGGCCTTCCTCTTCACCTCCTGCCTGGCAGCTCCATGTCCAACATTCTCCTACCAATATACACCTTGTCATTGACTGTTTGTCTAAATAACAGCACAACCCCGAGTGGTTTATTCCTCAGAGAGCATATATACATACCTGGTGAAGTCAGTCTTTAGCGCTCCAGTGCCTGCGTACTGTTTAGCACATGCATTAGCGTTGTCAGCCCAGGCTAAAGGAGAGAGCAACAACCCCGATTAACGAAAGTCAGGTACAAGACGGGTTTTTCCAACACAGAACCATAATGGAGTGTTATACAGAACGGTACAGGGTTTTAAATGACACATTATTATGAAGAATGTCAGTGGTTTATGTACAGCATCGTTAGGTTATGAAAAGGAAGAAATGTGTAAACACCGTTCTTGTAGATCTTCTCAAAATCAGCTTGCTCTTCAATCTTCTGGCCAGCATGAAGGACTCCCATCCTCTAAAACAAAACAAATTCATCAGGGTCTACTACCAGCAAGCATCTAATATACTCATTTTATTATTCGAGTTTGCATTGTTTAAAAACGTTCGCATATTGAATTGAAATATATATGAACATCCTGGTATTTGTAGATTATTCATAAGGCAGCCGGTGATCACTGTGCCACTTCTCTCACCTGAAGCTGGCTCTGCAGGGAGCGCCTGGCCAAAAGGCTCTGAATCACATTGGTGCGATCCAGGCAGTCCATGCAGTTACTGCGGAACGTTCCACTCTGCTCGACCACCACCTTCCCGTCCGAGTTCAGCATGAAGTACCTGCCGAGCCGAAGTGTCCGTTAAACGAGCTACAACACTGCTTTAGCGCACGGATTTAAAATACTAGCACGGTGTCATGACGTGAAGCAAACAGAGATGCGACCTACGCGAATTCATCCTGCATCTCAGCCACGGCGTCCACCAAGATCTGCAGGCGATGCCATCTCATCTTACTGCACTCCTTATGGAAATCGAAGGCTATGTACCTGGAGCGAGGAAAGTTAATCAATCCAGAGGACTCAAATAGCAACCGAATTATTATAGATTCAAAACCACGCTCCAGAACAGCAAAGTGAAAAACGGGAGATAGAGCTGCGTCCTTACTTGATGCTCCCATTATCCAAGTTGCTCGCCAATTTGGCAAACGCCTGCTCGAGCGGCAACTCTGAACCCTTCTGATTGACCTACGGAATAAAAAAAAAACACTGATGTGTTAAACCGTAAACAAACACAATGCACAGCCATCTGGGGTATATTTAAAAAAAAATATTTCAAATATTTTTTACCAAATTCAGAATCACTTGCTTCCCGTAAATGAGGATCTGGGAGTCAAAATGCCTCTGGAATCCATCGACCTACGGGAGATTAAAATATTGGTTAAAAAGTCTTTCCTAGCTGAGACGAGTTCATAGATAAGACGTGATTAACGCAGCATGTGCAAGTTTCCATCCAGCAGATGGTGCTGAGGATCTGCTCTACAGACACTAAGCATTTTTTCGGTTCACTAGACAGATGGATCAGTCTTTTGCTTCACCTCCTTTTGAAATCTGTGAGGTCCATGAAGTGCTTGTGATATCTGATTGCAGTTTATTTATCATCTGAATATGAGAAATGGATAGTTCATTTATAGGAAAATTATAAACAATGGGGTGGGTGTGATGATGGAGAATTACTATTACCACACCTACACTGATTATTTTCCATCCAGAAGTGTTTTATTCCTCTTATACCACAGCAGTTTGCCAATTAAAGCAATTTCTATTAATTCAAGAATGTTTTATCTATTTATAGTTATGTTTAATGTTGTGGAATGTCCATGAAACAAGCTTGTTCCTGTTATCAATTATGTTACAGCAGCTGTAAAGAGTTGTTCCCTTTGCTTCTCTCTCTCTCTCTCTCTCTCTCTCTCTCTCTCTCTCGTAGTTAATAAGACAGAAAACAAAACAAAAACCCCACAGCCTGTCATGTTACTGAGAAACCAGAAAGTGAATTTTCCTCTTTTCTGTGTACTGACTGTTACAAAGCGCTCACACTGCAGACTCCTTTCATGTTAAACGTTAAATAAACATCTCGCAACAACATCAAACCCCTCACTATATGAACATTTTTCTCCAAAAAATTACAGTACGTATTCTTAATCTGTTTATTATTAGGCTTAGACGTGAAAAGTCCGATGTACAAGTCCTTGTATTAATGTAATGACACATTATAGCGTTATATTATAGTGTATATATTACAGCGTGAACATTAATAGAAACCTGTCATTTGCGTCACACGCAGAACTTCAGGCCGTGCTATTATAGACAATTCATCGGCACCTTTTGACGCTGTGGAATAAAGTGGAATATAATAATAAATCGAAGGCGTTTCCTTTCGAAGGTTATGAAGGTGTTTGTTTTCATCGCGGTACTCAGTGAATCCACAGTAATCCCCTCCACTCGTGTATATCATGTAACTCTTAGTAGGACACATCACAGGACCTTTACAGTCACTACTCCCTCCAGTAACAAGCCTAATCCACAAACTAGCACTTTTTTAAACTAACGTATATCTAAACATTTGGTGTATAAAGTGCTGATGGACCTCAGAAAATACGGCTCCAGATCTGATTGATGATCTGATGAATGATGCAGATGGATTTTAAGGAGTGGGTTTTGGTTTTACTGATAAATGTCAGTAGAACAGCCAACAAGTGTGTAAGGTTAGAATATAGCACTGATGAAAACCTGCCTATAATGCTAAATCTGTATATTACTGACACTGGACCACTGGACATAGCGTACATAATTATACGTCTTCACCTCCACATATTCAGCTTTATATACTCACACTTTAACTTCCTGTGCCTGTGCTTAATTTAGTCAGTGTTAATGGAGTGGCTGTTAATGAGTCAAGTTCATTAATGAATCTTATTGTTTGAAAAATCTGACTAAGCATGCTGTAACATAAGAAATGAAAACACATTAAAATGCATAAAGCCTGTACAGACCTCAGATCTGACGTAAAAAAGTTTTTTTATTACTTTCCTGCTTGTTAAGCTTTTATTTCAGCCTGAAGTTTTTTTCTTGTTTTTTTTTTTGAATGACAGAGAGGATTGGGAAACCCTGAGCTACCACACACTGGAACATGGAAGGAGAAGTTCTCCTCTTTCACTTACAGCCCATGTGCCACGTGAGTCACGTAAAATACGTACTTAGTGTGTAGAAATGACAATAACATTAAAAAAAAAAAAAAAAAGACAGACATCAGAGGAGGCCTCACGTGATTGGTGGTGCTGCTGATCTGAGGCTTGGGCTTGTACTTCAGGTTGGGTCTCTGGGACCAGAAGAAAGGCATGGAGCCTCGAGTCTGTTAGAGGAGGCGGTGAAAGAGAGAAAGTGATGACAAGTAGAGCATTTACGCACAAACACACACAGCACATCTCTTATCCATTCATAGTAAAATATTTTTTTACCTCCACAATCTGCCACACTGTATTTACTATTATTTATTTTGGATTATTATTTCATTATTATTACTTAGCATCTTACTTTATTGTTACTTAATTAGTTTACTAAGTATGGGTTTTCTGTGCAACAAAACAATTTCCCTCAGGGATCAATAACGTATTCTCTCTCTCTTGGTCTCTCTCTCTCTTCGTGTCTCTCTCTCTCGCTGTCTCTCTCTCTCGGTCTCTCTCGCTGTCTCTCTCTCGGTCTCTCTCTCGGTCTCTCGCTCGGTCTCTCTCTCGGTCTCTCTCTCTCTTCGTGTCTCTCTCTCTCGGTCTCTCTCTCTCTTCAATTCAATTCAATTCAATTCAAATGAGCTTTATTGGCATGACTGTGTAACATCACAATGTTGCCAAAGCAATAAATATAGCATACACATATACAGATAAATATAATCCAGGGGAAACACATATACATGTCCATATTATACATGTAGGTTTAAATAAATAAATAAATAAATAAATACAGAGAGCAGTTATAGGTGTGAAGGAGGGATCAGCCTTTTTCTCTCGTGTGATGGCAGGAGGAGACGTACTGCACTGCCAGGTGGAGACACTCTCTCTCTGTCTCTCTCTCTGTCTCTCTCTCTCTCTCTCTCTGTCTCTCTCCGTTTCTCTCTCTCTCTCTCTCTCTCTCTCTCTCTCTCTCCGTGTCTCTCTCTCTCTCCGTGTCTCTCTCTCTCTGTCTCTCTCTCCGTGTCTCTCTCTCCGTGTCTCTCTCTCTCTGTCTCTCTCTCCGTGTCTCTCTCTCCGTGTCTCTCTCTCCGTGTCTCTCTCTCTCTGTGTCTCTCTCTCTCTGTGTCTCTCTGTGTCTCTGTCTCTCTCTCTGTGTCTCTCTCCACAAATGTGTTTTTTAAATCAGTTTATTTGGAGCATTTGCCATGCAAGTACGCTGTCAACTTCTGACCAATCAGAATTGAGAATTCAGCAGCACCGTGATTTAACGTTAAACATTTTGCCGTAACAACAAATGCATGTGGATGATTAGAGGGGTTCAAGAAGTGCCATGAAAAATCATTAAGGTTTTTGGTAGCACAAATGAACTCATTAGAGATTTAGGTTGTTTCCTCAGGCAGCTCATTATAGGTTCAGCGATTAGCACAATTCTTTCAGAGACAACGCCGGATCTCTAGTGTCGCCCTTTATATTGTAATAACCTTTTCTAAAATGCCTTTTAAACCATGTTTGACCTCATCTGCTTGGATTGTGTCTTGTCTTACTCATCAGCCGCTTTGAACAACAGCTCCTGAATCATTTCACAGCTAAACCCCTGCTAATGTTGCTCTTTTAATGGCTTGCTGATAAACGCTGATTCATACTGGCTTTTACTGACCTGCACAAAGGAAGCTCTGCTGTTATTATACAGCACTATCTGTTCCGTTTCAACAAAGTTAGCGGCGTGTCCTTCCGAGTCGATCCCTGAAACAAAGGGGTACACAGTGAAGAAACGTCAGGCTATACGCAATACCGTACGTGTACTGCCATGTGTCGGGACGCTGCCTACCTCGGACGTAGTAGCGCACACCGGCTCGGAAGCAGCTCCTCCTGGAGATGAGGATCCATTCAAATACCTTGCCATTGATGCAGCATGGCTTCATCACAATAACTGGTGAGCAGAGTTAAGGCTAGACACGGCTTACACACGGTACAATCACATACACAGTAGACTCAATGACAGTGCCAGTTTTGCCACTGAAGGATACAGCCATGGATGACGGGAAAGGTGAATTTGTGGAGCTAAAAAAGCAGAATGCACAAAAATCAACACAGATCTGAAGTCATGCAGGTTTACACAGAAGCTGATAATCTCGTGTATTACATGTCGGCGTGCGCCGATAGTGTCGTGGGTTGTAAAAAACTGTCACATTTGAGAGAAGGCTGCCTAGATAAGCTGCATTTTTGGGAAGGTGCTCACATAAATTCTGCCCTATCGGGAACGTAGTATACTTCTGTCTTTGGTCATTTGTCTTTAATTAAACGGCAGCAATTTTTCTCAGCTTGAAAAAACATGGAGGACACAACTAAAGCTCTGGTTAGGCATTTAGCAAAATGTGCTGTTATACAAAAATAATCAATGGTGGTGTGATGTGATGCAGTCTGACACTTCTCCGACTACTTTTTATCCATTTAGAGTTATATTCAGTGTTGTGGAATGTCCATGAAACAAGTCAGTTCCTGTTATCACTTACATTATAGCAGCTATAAACAGTCATTCCCTCCCTGGCTTCTCGTTTCCCTCTTGCACAAATTCAGCTCGTTATGTGACCGAGAAACCACAAAGCTGTCTGTACTGGAAGCTTTCCTATGTTTCTATGTGAAGATGGAAATTTACAGCTTTACCTCTGCCTGTTTCAAAGCGCTGACTCTAGAGACTTCTTCCATAAATTGTANCACGCATAACAAAGACCATCCTCCATGATCTATGATCTATGATCTATGAATGGACTCCATATTGCCAGAACTGATTGATCATTGCCTTTGAGCACAGCAGCCATTCTCTCATGAGGGAGCCGAGCTAAAACCTCCTTGTACCACTGAGTTACAGAAGGGGCGGTATCCCTCATCCACTTGTGAAGAATGCATTCCTTAGCCAGAAGCAGTAGTTTGTCCAGCAGTTTGAAACCTAATGAGTTTAAATTCAGTGTTTGTATTTGTGTTTTTGATGGGAAACCCAACAGAAGAATGCCAACAGAAGACCTTTTCCACTTTCACCTTGAGGATGCCACTAATTTCCTGAGCAATAAAATTCCAAAATCTGGTTATGTACCTGCACTCCCAAAAGTAATGACAGTAGGTCGCTAAGTCTTTACAGCATTCACACATAAAGGTGATATAGTGGGATTGATTTTGCTCATCATGACCGCGGTTCTGTGTAGTCTGGATTATATCTTATATTGAGTCTCCCTCACACACTCAGCAGCCTTCTGCCAATCATCCTCAGGTTTCAGTTTTCAGATTGTTGAAAGTGTTACAGACATATCATGAAAAGGGAAATATTTTAAATATATAGAGTTTGCAGAAAATTCTGAAATGCTTAAAGACAACAAATTTAAAACATTAGTTTTAATCTTGAGTCTTGATTTCACAATTGATTACACATACCTTTTCTGAATGCTTTTTTTTTGATTTCCATAGCTATGGAATGTATTTTTTATCATGAAATTTGATTTTCAGTTGATGTATTAGACAATACATCAACTGATAACTCACACACCTACTGTTCTATTAGACAATACATCACTGGAGCCTGCAGGATACTTCACCCATCCATATCGCCCATCCTTCATACTGGCACATGCCTAATTATCTGGTAAAAGTTGGGCAATTTGTGAGTTGTGAACCAATACCTCAGGCTGTGCAGTGAAGTCTCTCAACAGGTTTCCATTCCACACAAACCGCTGATCAGCCTGCAAAAAGCACAAACAGAAGAGTGAAGACATTTCCAGAAGAGTGAAGACATCTGACTCACTTCAGAGAGATAAGGATCAGCCTGGAAGTGCGGCGTGCCACTCTGACTTAACCAGTCTAACGCTTTGAGGGAGTCTGGGAGGGTAAGAGTGATCTCAGTGTAGCAAACGAAAAGGGTAGCGAACGACAGAGATAAAGTGAAAGAGGTAAAAAGAACTAGATAGTGGAAGATAGGGAGGAAAAGTTAGAGATTGTGAGATGGGGGTACAGAAGTGTTAAAACGTGTGGGGTCTAGTGTAATAATGTTAACCACCGGATAACCACACACACACCTACAGTTCTATTAGACAATATATCACCGGATAACCACACACACCTACAGTTCTATTAGACAATACATCCCTGGATAACCACACACACTTATGGTTCTGTTACAGCTATACAATGTGTAAAAGGGAAAAGAGTTATAGAGTAAGAGCAGTGATACAGTCTTAACATCCAAAAAAGAATAAAAACACATGCGAATCAAGTGAAGAGAGAAGAGAGAATCATTATGTGTTTATTATACAACTAAGATAATATTATTCAGCCAATTTCTAGACTTTTTTTTTTAAATTTTCAGATTATTCATTCATCCATTCCGAAGCCTATCCCGGGAATGCTGAGTGTGAGGTGGTTATAGTGATCATTCTAAAAAGTAGTTAACTAGCCATCTTCACCAAGCAAATTTTCTCTATTCTCTCCCCAATTTGGTCACCTGCCAACTTCCACCCACCAGTCAGCTCTCCCCTATCATACAAAAGCTACCAATCTGGGAGGGTGAAGGCTAGCACATGCTTCCTCTGTGACACATGAAGCCAGGCAACCGCTTTTTTTTTTTTTTTTTTAAAATATCTGCTGTTCATGCTGTGTCAAAGGCAGTGCAACACACACAGTGGAAAGTGCTATCAGCCCTCTTCCTCATACATGAGCTCAGAGACGCTGACGATTGGCTAGTGTCCCTGTGATTGACAGGGGAAAGAGTAGCCATCCCTCCCACGCAGACAGCACAGCCAATTTTGCTCTCTAGGACCCTCAGCCACGGCTGGCTGTGGTAGTGTCGTGGGTTTGAACGCAGGATCTCTCGACAATACCAGAGCTTTTCTGTTGCAGCATTATCCAGGACATTGCTATTTTT
>JAKKZN010000029.1:4296243-4298743 GCA_033441825.1 Pangasius elongatus
CATCCATTAAGGGACCACACCCCTCAGGATAGAAATGTTTCATCATAGGATAAAGGTGATCCATCAGAAGAGCTTTGTATTGATCCGCAGTTAAGATTTTCCTTAGCTTAACAAATACTAAATATAGGACAAGGTCTGAGAAAGGAGCTAGCTATAGCATATTGTGTAATACTCAGCCTGCTTAACAAAATTCCCCATCGCAATAAGATCTAAAATAATTAACACGTGCAACATCATGTATTAACACAAGAGGAGGAAATGCTATATTTGACAAAAAGGAAAAACACACTTCCCTTCCAAATATGTGGAAATTGACTATGAGTGGTCTGTGTGTAGTTTATGCAGTGATGCACTTGGGGAAACTCCAGCTCTGGAGGTGTTGCATTATGATCTCTATGAACACAACTCTGGAGTTAATGCTGCAGCAGCTACACTGCCACCTACAGCTACAGAGGTACAGAGACGTGTTACGCTGTGAATTCTTTCAAATATACATATGATCTTGATCAACTGTCCATGTGAGGTGAAATTATAAAGCGTGTAGGATCATTAGAAGTAATTAAAACTTATAAGGGTGACAAGTTGTAGTGTAGACGTTCCACACTGACACTGCATGCTGTGTTAAGTAAGTAAGTATTAGCAATATTCTACCACTGATTGTACGTGTGTATAAAATATGGACTTTTTTTTTATTTTTTTATAAATGTACAGTCTGAGGCTGGTGGGGAATTACATGGGTCTTGAGAGTGACAGAGTTGGAAACAGTGAATCAAGTCTGGCAGGTTTGGGAAGTAGTTCTTTGATCTGTACACCTTAATTCACATTACAGATAAAGACGAAACTTTGCATCCTTATCTATGCTTATTTTCTAGCATACTTCTCTTTTTAAACTCATATGTTCCATGAAAGGGGAAATTAAATAGAGAGGGGCTTGCCTCTGCATAATAAGTCAAATATTTATACGCATATGAGTAAAAACAGAAACCCTCCTCCACACCTTGAGACTTTAAAGTGTGGAGAGTTTCACCTTGTTCCCTCCACTCCTCAGGTAAAACCTCCACCTGGCTAAAAACAAGTGTGTCAGGGGCAGTGATGGGAAAGTCCCACTTACACACACTCACACACAAGCATGCACGCACACGCGCACGCACGCACACGCACACACACACACACACACACACACACACACACACACACACACACACACACACACGGGTTGTCTCCATTAGAGTCCTCCATACTGAAACTTAAACCACTCGAGATTTACTGTGAACATAATGCATATGAGAGACACATGGCTCTAATACTAACTGATAATTATATATACAGTGGGAAAAAATTCTAAAACTATTATAAAAATAACATTTCATAATGAATACATTTACATAAAAAATTAATAAAAGTAGTATCAACAACAACAACAACAACAACAATAATAATAATAATAATAACAGAAGTCTATTATGATAGCAGAAGACACTGACCTACAAGCATATGTGGACAGTGCTATATTTATTTTAACATAATTAATTAACATCATTTTTATTATTTTAAATATAATTTTGTTATTTGGATTTAATGGTCAGATTAAATATAATGCAGTTTTGGGGCATTTTGAGGCAGGCACTGACACAAGCTAAATTAATTAATTAAATTTTTAGTAGTAGTAGCAGTATTATTATTATTATTATTATTATTATTAGTAGTAGTAGTAGTAGTAATCACAGTAGTAGCAGTAATAATAAGTAGTAAAGTAGTATTATTATACGAAAAAAAGAGGGTTTGAGGTATTAGAGGATGTTGTTTTCACTGTTGGAATTCTGAAGACCAGTTTAGTCGATAAAAATATAATTAAATACAATACATTTAATACAAAGAGCTGTTAAAGGTGTTAAAGGAAAGATAAGGGAAAGTGGGATGTGTGGATCCATGTTAACTCATTAAAATACAGCATTCTAAAGACGACCAGAATTTTCTTCATGTCTTAAGATACGTTGGAAGTTTTGGTGTAAAAGTTTAGAATGTTTTTTTGGTTTGTTTGAGGAGGAAGGAAGAGAGGATCAGAACATCCAACAGTGTCCAAATCTCAGTGTGGCTGGGTATTTTCATAAACTTCCTGAAACTCTGAAATATAGGTCAAGTGTTTACACTTCTTTCTTTCTTTCTTTCTTTCTTTCTTTCNCAAGGGACCAAAATGTGTCAAATAAATCCAAACTATCTTCCACAGATTCTTCCTAGTAGCTTATTTAGTACTCAAAAAGTGCTAAAGAAATTCTTAGCAACAAATTTCACTTTTCATGCTCTGAGGAAACCAGATCATAGATTTTACTTAATATTAGATTTGAAGTAGTAAAGTATGTGCAGTACACGTCTATGCCTAGAGTTGCCTAATGTTTCCTTATCGTATGGCACCTATGATCTCATATACCTGTGACACACAAGCATGGCAGTGTATGTCTGCAGGAAGTCGAGTTAATAATCACTGGATCATGAATCCCCG
>JAKKZN010000029.1:4303743-4313175 GCA_033441825.1 Pangasius elongatus
ACGCCTATTCTATAAATGCGCAAAAAGCAGACCTCATTTTTTATTTAGACTACATGTAATGTTGATATTAGCTTGCTAGATGCAATAACATTAGCTAGCTATAAGCTATAACAGCTTAGTTGGCTATAACAATGAAACACTTAATAGCTGTTGATAGCTTTAATGTAGATTATGTTATGTAATGTCTGTATGAGACGCCTTCTGTCCTTTCCGTTAGCTCCAGTCTGATTCTTTCAACAAGCACAGTTGACTAAAATATCGAAGCTAATTAGCTTGCTAACTTACATAATATCTTCCGGTCATGGAACATGATGCTGCTGCATAAAGAGTCACACCACAGCTTTCATACATAGCAATTTCATACTGCAATACAGGCAATATAGTCAAATTTACATTACTTTGCAAGTTACTTTGTAAGATCAAATACATGTCAAAAGACCTGTTTAATGATTTACTATAATTTTTTTTTCACGTGTCTTGTCTCAGAGAGCTGAGCGCAAAGCCGAGTCCACTCGTAGCGTCACTATTTATCAGTTATGTTTGATTGTGTTAGTTTGTCTTTATTATAAACCAGCACTCTGCAGAGATTTTGGACTTTAATGTATCCACTGTTAGATTCACTGTCTTTAACCCTGTGATGTTAAATGTCATGGGAAAATGTCATGGCACTGTACAAACACAAACAACAGAGGATTTCTCTTTGCCATCCCACGTGTTTGCAACTGAGAGACACTGCACAATGTATTAGTGCGGACCAACTCGCAGCTGTTGCACCAGCGGCCTATTTTTAGGTAAAGGAAGGAAATTGAGTAAAAGAGTTAAGAGGCTGAAACCAAGCGTGGCCCCAAGGCTTACTTTTCAAGAATATAGAGATTTTGAGAGAATGAAAGTCTGATGTCAGAGAATATGGAGATAAAATTCTAAGAAAGTGAATTTCCAAATTAACAGGTGGTAAATAAAAAACGAAATGGAAATTGCTCATTATTTCAGCTCACTTTTTAGCTTTTTATTCTGAATAATAAGTTGTAAATTGTGCATTATGTGTACTCTTCTTGTTTTAACCCCTTACATATCGCCAGTTATCAAATTATAATTATAGGCTAATATGATGTACAGTAAATGTATTGGTCTATGCAAGAACATATTACAGTTGAGGTCAAAATTATTAGACCCCCTTATAAAATCGAACAAAACCCTCAGCTTTTCCAAGGAAATGACCAATACCAAAGTGTTTATAGTACAGTTACTTCCAAAAGAAGAAAGACAAAATCTCAACAATGAAGATATGAAGTTTGATGAAGATATTTTACTGATGCACCGAGTTGAAACAAGAAAAAACAAAAATGACAAAGCCAAAATTATTAGCCTTCTGACAATTAATAGTCAATAGTGTAACCTTTCTGATTCACAACTGAAAGCAACTACTTACTGTAGTTCCTGACTAGGTGTCTCTTGAGGGATCTCACGCATTCCTCCTTGGCAAATTGTTCCATCTCATCCAAATTACATGGTTTTCGAGCATGGACCTTAACCTTGAGCTCCTGCCATAGATTCCCAATAGGATTGAGATCCGGGCTTTTGGACTGACTTGGACGTGTGCTTTGGATCATTTTGGGTCATTTTCTTGCTGGAAGACCCAACGGTGACCTAAAGCCAGACTTGCAGCAGATTTCTTTATGTTGTCCTTCAAAATATCAAAATAATCTTCTTTATTCATGACCCCATGCACCTGAACAAGGTTCCTTGTCGCTGAAGGAGCAAAACAGCCCCACAGCATTATATTCCCACCACCATGTTTAACAGTGGGAACTGTGTTTTTAGGGTTGAAAGCCTCTTCTTTCTTTGGCCAAACAAAAGCAACATCCATGTGCCCAAACAGCTCCAGTTTTGTCTCGGACCAAAGGACAGACTTCCAAAACTCATCCCCATGTTTCAAATGGTTTTCCTTGGCTGATGACCTCGAAGCCCTTCATGATGAAGAGCCCTCACAACGGTCTTCCTTGAAACTTCAAATCCAGAAGCAACAGTCAGTTCAGCAACAGTCATCTTCGCAGAGATCCAGTGGTTCTTGTTGATATTTCTGATGATTTTCCTCTCCAAAGTATTAGAAATCTTTCTGTTAGAAAGTGTCTCCTTCTACTTTGCGATGATGCAACATACAGCTGTTCTAGACACCATGAAACACTTGGAAATGGCAGTATAGCCATCCCCCTGATGATGGGCATCCACTACCTTCTTTCTGAGGTCCAGACTTATTTCTTTGCTTTTTGGCATGGTGTAATTACGTGTTACAAAGAACGTAAGTCTTCAAGTGCCACTAGCCCTGTTCAGTGGAGTCTATATAGAGTCCAGTGCTGACTGATTTATTTACTGAGTCATTCAAGTCAGAAGTCAGATGGGGTTCAGGTGTGGTTTGAAAGCTAAAAAATTCCAATTTGCTACAAGAAGAATTCACATGTGGGTTAATAATTTTCAATACATTTGTTATACAGCAATCTTGAAGATTTAAAAAAAAAAAATCCAAAATACACCAAATGGGGGCCTGTTAACTGATATATGTTTTACTCTGTAAAGTTTTAGGAATGATGTTAACATTGGACAGAATTTTAGGAAAATGTTCCATATCTCCTTAGGGGCTAATAATTTTGACCTTAACAGTATATGCTGTATTTATGAGGCGTTTTCTAAACTGGCAAAAAGCAAACCTAATTTTTTAGTTAGACTACAAGTAATGTTGATATTAGCTTGCTAGTTGCAGTAACATTAGCTAGCTATAAGCTAGCTATAACAGCTTAGTTGGCTATAACAATGAAACACTTAATAGCTGTTCAAGGTTGCGTTGTTGAGCGTACTGTGAGCATTGTTTACTAGTGTATTAACAGCACAGTATTGCATAACATAATTCAGAATCAACAGGTAATGTAGATTATGTTACGTAATGTCTGTACGCGACGCCTTCTGTCCTTCCCGATAGCCCCAGTCTGATTCTTTCAACAAGCACAGTTGACTAAAAATGAAGCTAATTAGCTTGCTAACTTACATAATATCTTCCGGTCACGGAACATGATGCTGCCGCATAAGGAGTCACACCACAGCTTTCATACATAGCACAGACTACAGCCTGCAATACAGGAAACTGTTCGCTAGTATTAACAATTAAAAAAGGTTCTGAATGTTTGAATTTGTCAAAGATTTTTGTCAACGCAAATTAAACTTTGAGGGAAACAAAAAGCTGGACGTCACTAAAATCACTAAAAAAATTCTGATCCTGGTTACAGCCCTGGTAGTACTGTTAGATAGTACACTTAGTTAAGTGCTTGTGTCTTCTACTCGTATTGAAACTCTGTTTTAGTGTTCTGTGTGGAACCTTTGAAGATTTCTCCATAGGGACAAACTAAAGTGAGTAAGTGAGTGAAGTGANCAGTCGTGGTATTGAGGGTGGCAGAGAGCGCTGGTCATTCACTCCCCCACCTACAGTCCCTGCCGGACCCGAGACTCCAACCCACGACCTTCAGGTTCACCTTCAGGTTACAAGTCCGTTTTTTATTTATTTTGCTGCACAATGAGCCACACCACAGCCCCAATACAGGAAAATATTCTAAAACTGCTTCATATTATCAAAATTTTAAACAGCTTTTCACGATTTGAAGGTAACTGGCATCAATTTCAGGATGTCAAAAGACTTCATCAACTCATACTGAGCTTTAAATAAAATAAAATAAAATATTTTAAATAAAAAATTGGACATCTGATGGTACTCAGTCTTGGGTCTTCTACACTGCAATAATAATAATAATAATAATAAAAAAGAAGTGAAAATATTGAATAAAATTTATCTAGTATTTACTATTATAATATTACCATAAACCAAATATAAGACTATTAAAGCATTTTCTACACATTTTTTCTTTTACTCATTTCAAGTCTAAATTATTCTTTTTTTTATTATTATTTTCTAGTGGCAGATAAATACTTACAGTTAGCTAAATTATCTGCCAATAGTACAAGATTATTTCAAGCTTGAAATGAGTAAAAATGTTTAAAATAAGGTTAATAATTTTATATTTGGTTTATTGTAGTCTTATAATAGGAAATACTAAATCGATTTGACGAGATTCAAGACACTGTATGTCCGAATGATGTCATATTTTGCAGTGCACAGTCCTTAATATGGGAAATTGTTCCATATCAATTATTATCAAAATTTAAAACAGTTTCTGATGATTTGAGGGAAACTGGTGTCATTTTCAAGATGGCAAAAAAGACATCAACTCAAATTAAATAAAAATCTGGATGTCACTAAATACACCGGATAATACACTACTATCCTCTACTGAGTGTTCTACAAAGATCTTTGTAGTAGGTTTTGTTGGAGGTTTTCTTATAAGCACAAACTGAAGGATAATTAAAGGCTTTAAATTTAACCTTTGTTTTTTTTTTATTATTATTTTTGTAAAAAAAAATTGAAATAAAGACTAAGACTAAAGAATAAGTATGACTGCTTAATAAGCAAGAATCTGTTCAAATGACTTTGAGGAGAGAAGGAAAACAGAGAAGAAAATGAAGAAAGGAAACTCAAATTGGGCCAAAAGAGAAACGAGGAAGGAAAAGTAATACACGAGGATCAAAACACGAGACAGACGCAGGAAAGCCCATAGCTAGATAACCTGTATATTTCGTCTTCCATTTTTTTCACGTTTAAAAAAAAGATTACAACACGAACATGGAATCAGAAATGTGTGTTTGGACTTTTGTTTGCAGCAGGCACAAGGTGACAAGAGCATACATGGTATTCACTGTGTGTGTGTGTGTGTGTGTGTGTGTGTGTGTGTGTGTGTGTGTGTGTGTGTGTGTGTGTGTGTGTTGGTGTATGTGTGAGTGGTGAGCAGAAGCGTGGGTGGGTGTCTTTGGGCTTTCACAAACAAAAATGCTTCATGGTTTCTCCTCTCTATTCTCCTTTTAGTGCGTGCGAGTTGCGTCATCAGTGGAGTTTCCCCATTACTACAGAGCTCCGCTTTAAAAGCAGCCGAACACATGGGTGCACCATTACCCATCACGAAAGACAGACACGAAGATCAAATTCAGCTCCAGTCAGATATCTGAACTGAGTTTCATCAGCAGGAGCTGCAATCAGAAGACTACATTTCTCCTAAAGGACTAACTACTGAACGACTCAGAGATGGCCAGTGACAGTCAGGTTGTGCTAGATGTGGACGCACCCCGGGTGATGATCGTACGTGAGAAGGCCACGTCTGCTTCAAGAATTTGGAGAACATGTGGAGTTCTGCTTGCCGTGGCTCTCTGCGCTGCCGCCGCTGTCTGCTTTAGTCTAAACAAGGTGAGATGCGTGAATAGAGACATGACACTGCTCTATAAGTGTGTTAATATTTACCTCTGCAATAACAGAGTTCCTCTTTCTCTCTTGTTCATTTAACAGACGCAAAGTAGTCCAGATGAAACCCAAGGTGAGTTCAATTCAACTCTTGTTCGAGATAATTATTTACGCTTAGCTCTGAAACTTCTTTTGAAATTCAGGACGCTAATGACATCGTTTCTTTTCCAGCAGCAGAAATCAAGCACACACTGAGGCAGATTTCCGAGACTGCAAAGGCTGCGATTCATCTCTCAGGTAAGACTGGATTCATGAGTCAAAACAGAAACAGAGTAGCTACAGCAATAAACAAACGAACACAGGTTAGGAACGCACCAAAGGAATTTCAGTTTCGAGTTCTAGACTAAGACAAAGAAAATCAAACTGGCACTGAAATTTGATTCGAAATTCTCGTAACTGTATCCTGTACGAATTTGATCAATTGCATGGTGTGTGACAAAAATATCAGCTGTACCGATCCTTACAGCGTCGACTCTAGATCAGTAAAGAGAACTAAATATCAAAGGAACAAGAAAACATATCTAATTTGCATTTTTCTTTCCCTGAAGGTCACTACGACTCACAGTTTTCTAACGCGTCTGTGAAGTGGCTTGACAGTGCAGACCAGTCTTTCGCGTCGGGCTTAAAACTGAAAGGCAACGAGATCACGATCCTCCGTAATGGCCTCTACTTCGTCTACAGCCAGGCCTCGTACCGTCTGAGCTGCACGGCCGATAGTGAGGAGTCCGAGGGCCAGGTGATGCACATGAGCCACACCGTGTCTCGCTGGTCTGACTCCTATGGCTCATGGAAGCCACTGCTGAGCTCCACGAGATCAGCCTGCAAGAAAACACTCGAGGCGTACCAAACCCACTGGTACGGCGCTATCTACCTTGGAGCCGCTTTCAATCTGGAGGCCGGAGACCGACTGCGCACTGACATGGACAAGAAGCTGCTGTCCAAAGTGGAGACCGCCGGCGGGAAGACGTTCTTTGGAGCGTTCTCCTTATAACGATCTAAAATGTTGTTATTTTGGAACTTTGCTATGGTTCCTAGACACGGAACCACACGGAGGAACTGTTGTTTTATGTTAAAACACACCTAAACGTAAATTAATTTTAATGGAAGCTAAAATATTTTCGGTCTTCCACTACTGAACAACTTTTATTTATTTATTTATAACAAAAAATTATTTATTCGCTTATTTATTATATGTCCTCATGTTTGTGTTATTTATTTAAGATGTGTAATTGCATTTTAATTTCATGAAAAAAACAATAAAACTGAAAAAAAAAAGAAAGTCTTTTGTGCGGTCTTGGCATTTTACTTGGCATTTTGTTTTATTTGAAACGACTGAAATTTTTCTCCAGCATTTTCCTTTCTGCATAAGATTACCCAAATCACTGCGATTCTTACTACTGTTTATTACTCACACTCTTTATGGTGTTATATTCCTTCTCACAAAAGATTTAGGGATAGAATTTCATGTTGCAAAGTAAAAAAAAAAAAAAAAAAAAAGGACTCACGACTACAGAGTATTAATTATCCAAAGAGATTTATATAATGACATAAGCAATGAATTTTCCTTCATTTATGATCCAGTGGAATCAATCAAGCAAAGAAAAGAAAACAAAAAGAAAACAATACATACTACATTCTTCAAATATTAAATCTAAAGCCCTAAAGGTTCTTTAATTTGTCACGAACTATCCTATAATGATCCCTAAAGAACAAATTTGTCGAAGGGTATATCATCTGTCATTATTTTATTAATAGTGAAGTGGAGTGAAGTGACTTTGTAGCCAAGTGTGGTGGCCCATACTCAGAATTTGTGCTCTGCAATTAACCCATCCAAGTGCACACACACACACAGTAGTGAACACACACACACACAGTAGTGAACACACACACACCTGGAGCAGTGGGCAGCCATTTTAGCTGTGGCGCCCGGGGAGCANGACTCTCAGACCATTAGGCCACGACTTTATATACAATATAAAGGCAAAAAGTGCAGCTTGTCATGTTAGCGAGAAACCGTAAAATAACAGAACACGCTGATCACTTTCCCGTGTCGGAAAAAATAAAGTAACAGCTATCAGGAAAAAAAATCGATTTTATGTCATTAAGAACAAATAAGCAGTGAATGTTTTAACTGTATCGTACATTTCAGAAGGAAAGCCGTATTACTCAGGTTACTGCTCAGTTTGTCACTGTGTGATGGTTTATTTTGTTACCCACAGTGCACTCGATATGGAATACAAGCTGCCCCAGATTTACCATGATAGCAGATGATGACTGCATGAAAAAGAGGAAGTGGCCAGTTTGTACTAAATAAAGGTTATGAGTTAAGAGTAGTAATGCTTTTAGTTTTGACTTGCATTTAGACGTAAACTTTATTTAGGTCGTAATTCCCCAACCATTCGAAATGCCGCGCTCACGCTAAAGAAAGGGTCTGAATCGCACCTTGCATTATTTTCAGCAAGCACTGCAATTTCCATTTGAACGGCATCTCCTTACATCAAGGGGTGTGATTTTTTTTTTCTGAGAAAGGGGGAAATCCGTCCTTTTGCCATGTGCTGACTCCATCAGTGGGTCCTCCTCTGCAGGTCACAACCGCCGCCAGCGCAATCTGGGGTCAGGTGGCCTGGAAAGTTACAACCATGAAAAAAAAAAAAGGTGAGGATGTTCTTTTAACAGACCAGATTTAGAGTAAGAGGGAGGAGAGACTGAAGAGGAAAGACAGATTCGGAGTAGAGCTGTCAGTCAAGCACAAGCAGGTCTGGGGTAATGAGAGCCTCGGCGCTGTAGACCGCACGGCGCTGAAATGACCCCTCTACGCCGGCTCCGGCGAGCACTCGGAAGAGTGACATTTGCAGGGCTCATGTGACCTTTCAGAAGTGCTTGATGTCAATTACTTCAAGAGTAATAATAAATGTGCACTTGAACTTTCAAAAGCAAGCAATGCGGGGGATTTGAGCACGGGTTGTCACTTAAAATATTCTGTAAAAAAAGCATTTTTAAGAGCCTTATAATAATATACTGAGTCTAAACTGTACAGCCAGAGACAAATTTCACTACTCAGTGCTTTGACACGCACAAAGTGAAGCTGTTCTTATTTTACTGACATACTTTACGTACTTACATTACTTAATTACTTACTGTCTTACTTTTACATACTGACTTTTACTTATTTACTTTTACATAATTACTTTCTTACTTTTGTTATTTATATATTTACTTACTTTACTTTTTACTTACTTAATTTACTAAGGTACTTTATTTAATTTCTTAGTTTTACTTACTTACTTACATTCTTGATTTTACTTACTATACATTACTTAATAACTTACTTTCTTACTTTTTCTGACTGTATTAATTTACTTACTTTACTTACGTACTAATCTACATTTACTTACTTACTTCACTTACTTAATAACCTTCTTACTTTACTTCATTTTATTATTTATGTCCTTACTTACTTTCTGACTTATTACTTTACATTTACTTATTTAATTGAGATACGTTACTTACTTTTATCTACGTACTTTATTTAGCAATTTTCTTACTTTTACTTACATATTTTGCTTAATTATTTTACTTATTTACCTTAGTTAAACGCTTATTTACTTTATTTTTACTTATGTAATAACTTACTTTCTTAGTTTTACTTACTTTTTCTACTTTATTTATTTTTACTATTTATTTATTTTACTTTCTTACTTTTACTTAATTTACTTACTTTCAGTTATGTTTTAATTTTTACTTACTTTACTTACCTTTTTACTTTTACTTAGTTTGTTTATTTATTGATTTGCGTACTTTACTTGCCCAACTTATTTATTTATTTATTTAATTTGCTTGATGCTCGTTCATTCATTCATTCATTCATTCATTCATTCATTCATATATAGCACCTTTCTAACACTCACTATAGCAAGTATGCAAGGCAAAGTTTACAAAATTAAAAAAAAAAAAAAAAAAAAACACCAAAAAGAAGAGTACATATGATACAAAAGCAAAGCACATGTTTGGTAATGACCTGGCAAATAATTTCTCCAGAG
>JAKKZN010000029.1:4401797-4418170 GCA_033441825.1 Pangasius elongatus
GAAAGATAATTACGCACTCTCTAAAGTTACTTTTGTTTAAAGTCACGGTTCTTGATTTAATATGTATTATAATATATACTGTACGTTACGTACCCTAACCAACTGCTGCAAAAACAACAGGGTTGCTTTAAAAAAAAATCCCGAGTTAGATGACACTTTGATTTATTTACAAAATTAAATTATTTAACACTGAACAAGAAGAAACGTAAAATACTAAATCTGTAATTGTTCCTGTTTTGACCATTTTATCACAATATCATATTGTCATATTATATTTTCATATTTTCCAGCTGTATTAAATACTATATTACACTTACCGGCCACTTTAATGGGAACACCTGTACACTTGCACATTCATCAAATGATCCAATCAGCCAATGCATAAAATCACGCAGATACATGTCAGTTCATGTTCACATCAAACATCAGAATGGGGAAAAGAGTGCAAAACATACACCTGATTTCCATAACTGCAAAGTTTATATGAAATTTAATGAAATTTGATCCTGAGCTCACGTTACTATCTGCGCAGAATTGTTCTTGTTCTCCCTGTGTCTGCCTTTTTTCCCCACTGTCCATAAACATGGCTGTAGGTAGAGCTGGTAATTCTAAATTGCCTCCTAGGTGTGAATGAGTGTGAGAATGTGTGTGTGCATGGTGCAGTGTGACGGACTGGCATCCCATTCAGGGTGTTTTCCCGCCTCATGCCCAGTGTTCCCGGGATACGCCTCAGATCCACAGCGACCCTAAAAAGGACAAAGTGCTTACCAAGACGAATGAATGATTTTCTTCATGAGATTATGATACAACAAATATAATATTATTAAGCTTATTTAGGCTTATCAATAAATTTATGTCAAACAAACCACATTTGGAGAAAACAAGATTGATCTTTAAACCGATATACAAATAAACGGAAGGTGGATTCTCCAGGATCCATATACACAACTGCATAAAGTACAAATAGTGCAACAAGTATAGGACAATATCAGAGTGCAAAAGTACAAGAGCAGCACAATACGGTGAAATTATATGGGACAGTATGGATAACTACATAATTAGAACAGCATCAGGACGAGCTAGACAGCATAACTGCGCAAAGCCGAGCCAAATGGCTATGCAAATTACCCCTCATAAAAGGCATATGAGAGAGCAGCCGCGTATAAGAATATAAAGAAGATAGGAAGATAGACGTATTTTATTATGCCATAAATTGCTGATGTGAATAGCAATAGCATAGAGGGCTTTAGGTTATATTCAATTCAGGTAGGTATAGGAGAACTGATCCCCATTTAAATCTCCGCCTCACTTTTCACTCGCACCAGTTATATGAGTCTCATTTTTCAGTCTCAGTCCATGACTGTGCTGCGCTAGGGAAAAAAATGAGAAGCGATGCCGGAGCTGTGGAGCTACTATGTGCAGGAATTCTACTCCTCTGGCTGTACCTGCTCCTGCTGAGCCAATGTGTGTGAGTGAGAGGGAACGAGGAGCTCTCCAGTTCACACACTCATTTTTCTGCGGGCGATCGTTTGTAGGGTCTTTGCAACCCCTCAAAGTCCCTAGGCGAGGGAGTGAAGAGCCTGCAGGCCAGGTGTGAATTGAAGACTTAATCTCCTCCGCAGCTAGAGTAAAAAAGACCTGCGGAGTATAATCTACCTCCATCCAATCCCCAAGGGTAGAGGCCTCGGCGAGGCGCACACACATACACACAGCACTCAGAATGTTTACACGTACAAAATAATGTGGTAACAGTTTCGCAAATTGGTATTTCAACATGTTTATGTGCACGTACTGAATGTAACAGGGCGTAAGTCAGCCAGAATTCATTGTACAGACTCACGAAGCAATGAACCAACAAACCCAGAAGGAACGTGACACAAAATTCTTCCTGCGCTGTGTTTTGGGGTCCAAGCAGCAACAGGTGGTGGAGTGCTATACTTTTTGCAAGGATTTTCTTCTTTTTCTTCTTCATCTAGCTATTATTACTCTTTCCTGAAGTTCACTTCTGGATTATTGTGCTAATCTGTAATTGGGTTTCTATGGGCCAGTGGTGGCTCAGCAGTTCGGACTCTGGACTACTGACTGGAAAGCTGTGAGTCTGAATCCTGGTAAAGCCAAGCTGCTACTGATGGGTCCTTGAGTAAGGCTTTTAGCCCTCATCTGCTCAGCTCAGTTGTAAGTTGTTTTGGATAAAAGCGTCTGTCAAATAAATAATAGAAATTTAATGATGAATTAAAAAGTTCATTAAAAACATGGCTACCATCAGCCAAGCAGCTTTCCGCATGCATTTCACATTGTTTTGTGTAACTTTGCAAGAACTGGCCAAAGGGAGCCATTCTTTCTAATTCACATTCACTTCACCAGCACAGCTGTTCCAATCTTCCCTACATGTCTACGTACGCAGATGTTGAAGAACAAACAATATCAGATTAACAGTGTTAATGCTGAATAACTTAATTACTGGGTTACAATCTAGGCATCCTAAGTGGATTTCTTGAAATCTGATTAGGCCTTTAATCTGATTTAAGGCATCGCAACTATGCTGCCTACATGACCACTTGAATAATCTGGTCAAAATCTGACAATGATCATATTATTAGTGTGCGTCTATACACACTCAATGTCAATACACTTAGTGTGGGAGGAAAGAGAGCGTCTGAGCGTCTACAGAAAGGAATAAGTATGGCATATACAGCCTGTATTACACACTCCAGCACTGCCATCAGTGCTATTATGGTGAAGCAAATAAGGAGCAAACAAAAGCTGGAGCTCTACAGCAGAACTAGGCAACTTTAGATAGCTAACAAGCTTCTATGTAGAGCTCCTCTCATCTCAAGGGAAATGAATTCCCAGTGGCCATATACATTATAAGCCGAGTATACAGTGCCGGCATAGTGGTAGCAGAAGATATGCATAGACATTATTCATAAAATATCCCCAAAACTATTTTAATAGATCGCAAATAGGTCAGAATTATTACCACCATGTTTATGATGCTGGCAGAGGGCCACAAAAAATGGCTTGCAGTGTACAAGTTGAGTAGCCCAGCTTTACACACACACACACACACACACACACACACACACAACATGGCACAACTACCCACTCAGAACACACTGCAAACTCAAGCCAAGAAATCTGGGATAAAATTACACCAGCAGCTATTGATAATGAGCCTTTAGAGTGGTCGCATCTCAAACGATGTCCCCTTGAATAGGGCGCAATCTGAAATGCCTCCATGGCAGCTGTTACAATGAGCATCGTGTCTGGACTCAATCACTAACATCTGATACGAGTGTCAATGGACCAAAGGCTGAGGAGGCACAATAACCCTAATAAAGCCACCCTACTAGACTGTGCAATTTAATGGAGAAGAACACACAGTCTTCACATTTGAGGATGATGAAACTAATTCTCTGTGTGAGAAAACCTCTTTTGAGTGAGAGACAGGCCATGTCCAAAATAAACCAACTGTAAGGAATAACTATTTATGGGAGTAGAGAGAGTCAACTCTTGCGGCCTCACTATTTGCAAATAGAGCTATGCTGAATCATTCAGGACTGAATCAATCAGGAAGGAGGCGTGGCCTTGGAGCCTGTCAGTTTCAGTAAGAAGAGGTGTGATCTACACTCTACTCTTTTTTTTTTTTTTTTTTAAAGTTGAAATTCCTGCAAAATAGCGATGGGAAATCTGTCTCATTTCAGTGAATTAGAGCAATTGACTCACCAATAAGAGCTGACTCCCAAATGGCTCCTTGCCAATGTTCTTGGTCTTTGCATGTCTATCCCCTAAATCGTTAGAAAATCTATTTGCTAACAGTTTAATGAAGATACAATCTAAAGTCAAATCTGCTACATATTTGCATTCTCAAATGCAGCAAAATATCCTACATTATTATTATTGTGCTTCTGTTTCTGCACTTAACTTCCAATTCAAAGGTTCTTGCCTATTTATGCTGATATTTATCTTCTCAGTACAATGCTCTACAATAGATCATTATAACAAGCAGCAGTGCAGACAGATCCTCCTGACACATACACATTCTCTAAATCACTATGCCATGCCAGACAACTCAGCTGTTGATCAGATTCACTAGATTCACTGTATGTGATTAAAGGCAGAATCAGTAATACAGAAGATTGATGAAATTTCAGCACAAGCATATATCATAGCTATTCAGAAGTGCGAGTCCAGCGTTCAGCTAGAACAGTCGGCACAAAGAGTCTCCTCGTTCATGAATGACACGTCACTGCTGCACAATACTGATTCACACTGTACTGTATCATACTGCTCTAAATCATACTGTATTCATTTGTTAGCTGCTTTGAACAGCGTTGTCATCACGTCTTCATATTAACACGGGAAAAACATACCGCCAGTCAAATCACTGTGTATTAACATATTGAACATATAAGAAATGGGTTCAGGTTAAATATTGTAGAATTGTAAAATCTAGTTCTAACTATAAAATGCTGATCCGGATCATGCTAATTAGGCATTTATATCACACGCCATATATTTGTCTTACATATTTGTCTTAGTTGATATTAATACTGCCTAATATCCAGTGCTAGTGGGATAAGTATTGGTGCTACTAGCTTAACTATATTTTTAATAGCATGGCAGTAGCTGAGCTATTTTCAAAATAATGTAACAAGCTATTTTTCACCTGCGACAAAATGCTACACTACGACTTTTCCCATTTTCACACAACCAGTGTTTGATTTTTAAATCAATCAGATTGCAAAATGTGCAAGCTATATATGTCCAGGTTCAATACTCCTAATTAATGTCATTTAGCCTAATAGCTAGCATCAGGCAATATTAAATAACAAGCAGTGATGACAAACCTTATTTTTCATACTGCATAAAATGTCCAGATGTGCCGATTTATATAATTCAGGTTCAGACTGATTACCATATGCCCATTAATGTTAACTAGCTAGATATTTCCAGAAACAAACTGAGTGATTCCAGTTTGTCATTTTTTTTTTTTTGATGATGATGATGATGATGTTTTACAGCTAAGTAATGCTAACTGCTGACTTCTTCTTACAAACAGAAATGTAAAATTAGCTACACAATAAAATTAAAATGTCTCCGCTGCATTACGTTAGCTACCTTTTCTTAGTAGCTTGTAGTATAGCTAGATACTTTATCGAAGCCTACTTTATCGAAATCCTAAGTAGCTGTAGCTTGATGTGTTTAGCTTGTAGTTTCCCTAACACTCCTAAAATCATGACACATCTTGGCTTAAAATAACTTCCAGTCTTACGGTCTGTGCTTCACCACGCAAGTGCACTTGTCTTTAATAAAACACTCATTTACGGTCTCATTACAATTTAAGAGTGGATGATGAAGAAGTCCTTAAATACAAAGATTTAGCGACTGATGGAACACTTGTTTCGTTTTTTTTATCCGTTAATTGACTACAGTGGCTAAACTGTAATAATGTGTTCAAAAGCTTTTCAGTGTCAGTCTATGTTGTTCAAAAATACAGGTTTATCCCAAGCCTTAGAGGATTTAAATGCATCCATTGGGCTTTAAATGATACACTTTTTTCCAGTATTGAGATTTCATTTGCACTGCATCTCAGAACTAGGGCTACACACCCCTAATCAATAGTAGCTCAAATCCCAGCACTGAAAAGGGTCCCACTGTTGAGCCCTTGAGTGATGCCCATAACTCACATGTATAATAAAAGTGTTTACTGGATGAGCGAATGTAATTGTCACAATTAATATCACCCTTGTGCAGAAAGCATATAAACAAAACTATATAAACATTTCTGTTCTTTATTACCTTATGAAACATATAGCTTTGATTTACACCCATCAATACTAAGAAAGACAGTTCTGGAGGAACTAAATGCCTCTTAAAATGCTGTTCTTGCCCATTTAAATAAACCAGTGAGACTAATGTAGCTTAACTAAGTAATGAGTGCGATGCTCACACTTTACGCTGGTCTTTGCACAGCCATTAACAATTTATTACAATGGAGGACACTATTCATCTAGCCAGTGGGTCTGGAAATGCTATTGCTCTGCTCTCTCTAAGCCTGACTGAATCCTGAGAATCTCCCTAATTCTCTCACTCACACACTCTGTCATTCTTTAAGTCTCTCTCCCCACCTTCTCCATCCCTCTCTCTCTCTCTCTCTCTCTCTCTCTCTGCTGATCTCCATCTGTTCCTTCATTTTTTTTTACGCTCTGCCACCAGCTCCCGCTTACAGATCCAGCTCAAGATGTAAACGTTGTTCGAGCTTACCTGACCCACATCAAATTCCTTAAAACCCCAAATCCAGCATTTGAAAGACACGAAACTGGGACTGGAGGTTTTTTTTTTTTTCCACCCAAAAGACGGAGACACAGTGGCACCAATCTATTACACAACAGCCAGTCATAAATCACGACTGCAGAGTTATAAAACCTATTATCTGCCATTTTGAAGGCATAATGCTGAACAAACCTTGGCGGCTCTGTGTAGGCTCTGATAAGAGACCACATCGCTGGCAAGCGTGGCTCGCTGACCAGGAATACTAATGAAAGGCACATATTGCACAAAGCACGAGTATAAAGCCAAGTAGTATTTTTTTTTTCCTGAATTCACAGTTTTTTTGTATAAAATTATCAATGAAATCACTAAATCATTAATGAAGAGTGATATTTGGTACTAATTACTTAGGGGTTGTGACAAATACTAATTGTTTTGTATGAGTATGATAAACAAACCTGGATTAATTATATGATTAATCACAAGGATGGACAAATCTGTAGCCTGCTGCCTGAGCCAAGTGGATTTCAGGGTTTTCATATTAGTCCTTTATTCCTAGTTGCCCAACAGACAAGTAGACCTAACACCCAGAAAAAAATACTCCTTATTTATTTTCACAAAAATTATTTTTAATATTAGATTTATTGCATATTTATGGTCATATTAGTTGATCTTTCCTGCCATGTCAGAAATCATCATCTCATGCTACTTTGGCCAAAATGTTGGTAGTTTGTATGACAACCTGATGGCGCGAAAATCATTACACATGGTCTCAAATGAATGACTCGTCTACGAGACAAATATTTTCTCACTTCAAAACAAAAATCATGTCATGAAGCATGTGCATTACACACTGTTCGGCAGTAGTGCAGCGTTTCTTAGCATACACAATATATATTTTAATAAATGTTGTGCGTCGTCAAGTCGCCATCCTGCTTTCAGTTTACAGCAAAGTCGATCCCAAAAAGAACTGATTCACTGATTTGACTCCAGATATTGATAACTGTCACTCCTACATCTTTGGAAAATTATTTGCCTCATGCACACACACATACGACGCTGCAAAGAAATATTTTTAAATAAATATTTCTGGCAGTTTTTTTTTTTATCCAACTAAACAATTCATTAAAATAATAATCAATAGATCATTCAATTGTCAAAATAATACTAGTTCCAGGAAGCGAAATATAACCGAAAGCCGTCCAGCAGAAAGCCGTCATGCTCCTGCTAGCTCAAGTTTAAACACATGGATATAGACAATAAAGACACTAGCAAGACTTGAACAATATATGATTACGTAATGCGAGGACAGAACAACGCAGCTCATAACCAAAACACTGGCCAACGACTGGATCACGTTTTTTGTCGAAGTAGCAAACACGATGTGCTACATCATCATATATTTGTTTATTTTCCTTATTAATGAAAACGTAACTAGCTAACTAGCTTGTCATATGTCATTATACCACTAGTCAGTTTCCAGGCAACCAAAACACGAGACATGGGCAGCTTTCACTTGCCAGGTGGGCTAACTAATTAATTTATGATTTGTTCACCATTTCTATATCAAGTATAACATCCACACAAATATTATTGCCACATGCTGTAACATACTGAAAACGGTGATTATTTTGACGTATATGACATATAATTCCAGGCCTAGTTCACATGCACATGCTATTGTTGTGACACACGCCTCAAAATCAGTTATAGCACTGTTTTTAACTAAAGACGTAACCTCTTTCAGAGAAACAGACGGGCTGAAGTAGATTTTCTCCTCTGAGCGCCTCTGAGCGCTCCAAACACAGCTGATGGACTTCAATCAATTCTGCTACTACAGCTGTTCCTCGCCATTGACTTTTGAATTTCATATTTTTTACCACCTTCCATTTTTTTTGCTCTTCTCCACAAAACGAGAATATAATCAGCCAGCCATAGAAGCATGCTGCGGAGTTGCTGTTGCTGATGAGAGAAGGTGGCCTTGGTTCAAACACAAAGACACACTCCTGTTATGCACTCAGACAATATTCACTGCTCAGAATGGAAATATATATATTTTTCTTTTCATTCTGAAAGCAATTTCTTCTCACAATTTGGAGTTTGGAGTGTGAGTGAGGGAGGGGAAGAGAGAATGCATGTCTGAAAGAGTGAGAGAGAAAGAAAGAAAGTGAGAGAGAGAGAATGATTCTGGATAAAACATTGAAAGAAATCATGTTAGCACCGATACATTTAATACTGGATAAAAAAGTGTTTCAAAGATTACGAGGTCTTTCTTAAAAACAGAATGGGATGATGATCGCTGCCCCAAAGCCTTTTGTCTTTAGGTGATGGTGGCGACTAACACTACAGCACAAATTGTTACGACTCACAGACTAAAAGAAAACAAGAGTATCTTTCCCAGTAATTATCGCACCACAGGCTATTTAATGAAGCATGCGTGATAATAAACCTTCCACGTTCTCCTTAAGAAAGCAGTACAGTAGATCTACACTCACTGGTCACGTTAATAAATACACCTATACCTCTCTTTGTTCATTCAGCCAATCATGTGGCAGCAGCACAATGTATAAATCATGCAGATACAAGTCACGAGCTTCAGTTAATGTTCACATCAAACATCAATATGGGAGGAAATGTGATTCCTCTGACTTTAACCATGGCATGGTTGTTGGTGCCAGATGGGCTTGTTTGAGTATTTCATGAACTCCTGGGATTTTCGCACACAACTGTGTCTTACACAGAATGGTGCAGAAAAAAAAACTCCAGTGAACAGCAGTTCTGTAGGCAAAAAAGGTCTGAGGAGAAAGGCCAGGCTAGTCTGAGGTGACAGGAAAACTCAAATCACCACTCTTTACAACCGTGGTGAGCAGAAAAGCATCTCATTGGGTTCAGTTCCTGCAAGTCAAGAACAGGCTCACCGAAGTCCAATTCACATGTATTTAATTTGGTTCTTTGGAGAGTTAAGAGTTCATATACTATGGTTCTTGGTATATGTTATTGGTCTGAAGGTGTTGATTCTCTCAGCTCTGATAGTTCCTGCTGCTAATATAAACACAGACTTCTATAGTAGCACCTAGTAAGACACATAGTAAGGAGACATAATTAATTAAATTAAAGTGCATTAAAGGAGTTTCCAGTGTCAGCACTTTGTAACGACTCAGGACAGATGACTGTTATGATGAATTTTTCTGTCTTATTAACATAAAGAGAGAGGTAACTCTCTGGGGGCAGTCGTGGCCTAATGGTCTGAGAGTGGGACTTGTAACCTGAAGGTGAACCTGAAGGTCGTGGGNCTCCCCGGGCGCCGCAGCTAAAATGGCTGCCCACTGCTCCGGGTGTGTGTTCACGGTGTGTGTGTGTGTGTGTGTGTTCACTACTGTGTGTGTGCACTTGGATGGGTTAAATGCAGATCACAAATTCCAAGTACGGGTCACTCACTTGGCCACAAAGTCACTTCACTTCACTAAAAGAAAGGCTGGTGTGGAACAACAGTTTTCAGCTGCTATAATGGAAGTGATAACAGGAACTAACGTGTCATGGACGTTCCACAACATTAATGTAACTATAAAGAGATAAAAAGTACAATGTGACATTCATTGTTTAATCAATAAACAATTTTAATTGTTGTCAAACTGCTCTGGTATGTTCGGAATAAAACACTTTGGGACACACAACTTCCAGGTGATAACAGCAACTCTGCTTTGTTTTTTCGTCAGATTTTCTTCCTTACTTGGCTACTTGGAAACCTCTCTGACAGGGAAACACTTTGTTGTAAGTTTCTGCATATAACTTTCTCCCAGAGGGACAAACCAAAGAACGCTTAAGGCTTTTGGACTGAACCTTTACTTTTAAGAGTGTACAGCTAAGCTGATGAGGTTTAAGGGTTTTACTCAAGAAATCAACAGTGTCTCTGGTGTGACGTGAGACTTGAAATCATAACCACTGCATTTTTTTTCAAGTCCTGCTTGTCGTGCTACATCTCGCCCACTGAATGATTATGCCACAGAAGAAAAAAGTACTGTATTGCATTTTCAGTAACACGTGCAGAAAAAAAAAGATGCAGGAATATCACATTTGTCCTTACACATAAACTGCCACTTCATAAAATTCTTCTTTGCTCTAATATTTCAGCGAGATAAACTGCACGGCAGTTGAACTGTATGAGTTTCACTGTTTACTTACATAATCTCACAAATAGCTCCAGACAGGAGGTCAGTGTGACTTGTAAACGCGATTACATCTCTGCTATTATGCTGTTTGGAATCATTTTCATATTATAGCCACGGAACATGAAGTCAGTGGGATATTACGAATATGCTTTGTGTCAGTGGGATATTTATGATTTATGCTGGAGCTAGAAACTATGAGAAAGAAACGGAGACCTAGTGTGTGTGAATGTGTGTGTGTGTGAGAGAGAAAGCAAGATCAGTATGAGGAATCACTGCTATCGTTTATGAGCGTCTTTGTCATTGAGACAGAAGGAAGAGACGGAAGGAAAAGCGCTGAACTCATCTGTGTTCGCTCTTCTTGGACTTGGGTGTCATTCGGGGACTATTTACCTGCTGGCTGCCAATCAGGAGCAATTTGTAAGGGTATGACGACTCTATAGCCTTTACTTACTGAAAGCAGAGAGGTGAGGAATGAGTCGATTAGCCTGTCCATCAGAGAGAGGATTTCCAGCCCCTGTGTAACCGTACAGGCCCAAGTTATCCGGCTAGTTTATCATCACTCAGACCTCCTTCAGTGACCAATCACTCAGAAAGGACAACTCTGTTAAATGCGACTCCATTCCTTCAGCACGCTTTCGCATATACCGTGTGTCTTTTTGAATGAGGTGGATTGATTGCATGGTGTCAGAGAAGGAAAGAATAAAATCAGCGACTTCATGGGGCATAATACGTGTAATTATAATTGATTTAACTGAATAAGATTACAGTATTCAAATAACTTTACATTTTTATATAATGTATATTTGCTTTAGTTTCAGTGATGAAGATGATGTTTCCTCTGAAGACCAACTGAATTATGCATTTTTTTTTATCACTTAGTAATCAGGCTATTGGACTACAGCCACTCTTATTTCATTATCTGCATCAAGTCATTCCAGTGACCGAGTCACTGGCCAAAGGTTTGTGGACCCCTGACCATCACAGCCATATGTCCTTGTTGAAGATCCCATTCCAGATTTATTCTCCCTTTGATGTGAGTGTGGCTGTGGGGATTAGTGATCATTCAGCTACAAGAGCATTAGTGAGGTCAGGCGCTGATGTTGGTGAGGAGGTCTGGGGTGCAGTTGGTGTTCCAGNTTTGTGCACAGGGGCATCGTCATGCTGGAACAGGTTTGGGCCTCTTAGTTCCAGTGAAGGGAAATTGTAATGCTACACTGTATAAAGACATTCTAGACAAGTGTGTGCTTCCAGTTTTGTGGCAACAGTTTGTGGAAGAACCACATATGGGTGTGATGGTCAGGTGTCCACAAACTTTTGGCCATATATGGTATCTGAAGCTGGTCGTGGTGGTCTTAGAAGACGTAATGTGACATTCAATGGTGGCCAATTTAGTACCTTTACAACCAAAGATGGCAGAAAAAACGTTGCAGTGTAAGAAATTTTGTATTACAATCTTCAAGTATGAGTGAAAAATAGAAGCTCACTTCGCCACCCGATTTTCTGTACAAATCCAAATCACACTGATTGACTGAATGTTCACTGACATAAATACAATGTAGTTCTTTTATCACAGGTCTATTGTTTGAGGTTCCACATGGAGAACACACATTATCACAAAGTTTATTACAGAATTTGATCATGAATTTTTTTTTGGATCCCATACAGTGTGACAAGTAATAATCTTAAAAGACCACGCAGAGTTAAACCAGCTTAAATATATTATACCTTTGTGTAGTAATGTTTAACAATAGACATTGTCACAAAGCAGCATTACAAAAATCTAGATGTAGATTTATATTTAGATCCCTAATGAGCAAACCTGAGGCAACACTGGTAAAGAAAAACTCCCTGATTAGAAACCTTAGGAAGCAGAATCATCCTCTTCCAGGGGACACTCAATAGTGCGATTATACATCATTACTCTTCTACTAGAAACTCAAACGGTACTAAGAGTGAGGAAATGATGTTCAGCATAAGTATATTGTGCAAAAGAGTTCTGGGATGAGCAGGACAGTCTTTATGATTACGGCAGCAGTTCTTCAGGTACTATTGATTGATTACCTATATTCCTCAGGATATTCCTCTTTCATCTAAAACTCTATCATCTATAATGTGCTTTGCGAGTGTTTATAACACTCCTGAGTGCTCATGCTTACTCCAACCCTCGATTTTAGGTGCATTCATGTATGTGTGTGTATTTAATTAGAGCTCTTTCTGTTTTTCATGCATCTATATCACTCTTGTTTCTGGTCACTTGGTTGAAATTTAACCTTGCGGCCCCGGTATCACTGTCGGCTCTTTAACACCGTTATGCTCTGCCTCATTGTAAGTTGCTTGGAATAAAAGCATCTGCCAGATGAATAAATGAAAATGTAAATGCCATCCCTCTCACGCTTTCTTCCTGTCTCGGGTGGGTGTGAGTATATGAAATGAATTTTCAGTTTGAGTCTCTTGATCAAATCTGTGGTGCCGTGTCAGCACACCCTCACAGAGGCAGTGGACACACGTTTTTCCTTAATCCCCTAATTAAGACACTTTGTTAGCTTGCTGCTTTGTCCCAGGAGGTTTGCCTTGCTTATGAGTAAACATGTTCTGTGCACAAATGCTAATTAACTCCGTTTACACTCCAAGACACTCGGAGCGTGCCCTTAAAAACACTGTAGCAGGAATATCTGAAGACTGTAGCAGACGTCGCTTAATAGACATACACGTAGCCAAGTGCATACGCCTTCCAGAGTAACAGCAGGTAGCAAAGCACACGACTACGAATATACGTAGTCTCAGCCAAGCACACTGCCCTCCAACATTTAACCGTATGTTTGAACACACACATTCCAGCAATGCTATGTATTTTGCAAGGTTTGTGTACCTCTCTACCAATATCGCTCTATCAATCTGATTTAAATCTGCCATGTCAATACAGTTTAGAGATCCGTAAGATGCCATGCAGTGAAATGAATTGTGATACAATATGATTCAGTATTGTGTAAAAATTAAACACAGTTCGCTCTGAGGAATAGTGGGACCCATCTGCTGCGTCAACTGAGATACAGAGGCCAAGCCTTCTGGCTGAGACACAGAGGCCACACCTTCTTACTTGGAACTGGCAAGAACATAGTTCAAGCTGCCTCCATTGAGGAGGATTGAGGCACAGAGAACAAGCCTCTTTCAGCCTCTCTCATCATTTCAATTTCTCTTTCAAGGATGGAGGCACAGAGGCCACACCTCCTTCACTGAGATCGAGGCACAGAGGCCTCATCTCCTTCATTGGGACTGACAGAAAGAGGCCAAGCTTCCACCACTGAGATCGAGACACTGAGGCCACGCCTACTTCACTCGGACTGATAGACAGAGGTCAAGCTTCTACCATTAAGACTGGGATTGAGGCACAAAGGCCACACCTCCTTCACTAAGATCAAGGCACAGAGGCCTCATCTCCTTCATTGGGACTGACAGAAAGAGGCCAAGCTTCCACCACTGAGATCGAGACACTGAGGCCACGCCTACTTAACTGGGACTGAGACACAGAGATCATGTTTCCTTCATTGGGACTGAGGTAGAGGCCATGACTGTCATTGGAAACAAAGACACAGACCACAACTCCTTAATTGGGACTGAGGCACAGTTAGTACGCCTCCTTAAATAGTATTGACAGGCACAGTGACCACGCCTCCTTCATTGGGACTGAGGCACTGAGAAGCATGGAAAGTGAGAGCCAAACACACAATAACAAGGAAAATTCACATAATGTTTCTAAATAATAATATATTTCCCACTGTTTTGAAACAGCACAGGTGTACTGTAAATAGTAAAACAGGTGCAGTGATTCAAATGAATACATTTTACATCCTTAATAGTTACCTATCATGTGCATGTAGCCAAATGATGAATACTTGGAAGCAAACACAAACATGAGCAATTCTTCCTCTCTGATGTGAAGGGGAAAAAAGCTGGATTTGCATTTGCTGCCTCGAGCACATTCACACACATAGCCACAGTTTTATGGGAATGTGCCATCGGCAGCTGGCGCGCACGATGTGCCACTTTTCAAGTGTTTCACAGCCCCTCTCCGGTACATTATCACTGCATTTTCTCCTGCTTCAAATGCCTATTCTGTTCATTTCAGCACCATGGACAGGGACAGGGCTGGATGCCACAGGTGCTTACAGGAGTGTTACCCAGGGTCGTACAACGTGCCTGTGAAATTTTACACACGTTCCTATCTACCACACTGGTGTGGAGCACTGCATTTGAATCAATGAAGGAAAAAATTGTATATACAAATGTATTCCAACAGCGTCTGCCTGCAAGTCCCATCACCCACAACCAACTGCCAATGTGCAAATACTAATAACGGGCAAATATCGAATGCAATTTCATTTCAGTCAGCAAGGGATGGGGAAAAAAAACTTCACAGAAATTCAAATCATTTTTTTTTCTTGCTTCAGGTCGACATCTCTCACCAGCCATGATCAATCTCTATAACAGAGTCGCCCTGCAGTGGAGATCAAAAGTAATGTTAGAGTGGGATGTGGATTCTGCTGTGCCTGGAGATGTTAGATGGTGTTCAGCACACCTAGCAGTGTATCACTGTAAGACCACAGGAAAAAAAAAACATCACAGAGATATAAAAGACACCCCCAGAGGCACGTTTACAGTGGAGGCACTGCAGTCCAGCCCAAAAAAAGAAACCGTTCCAGCAATCACACCACACCTACAGAGCGTATATGAAGTCTCAACAAATCAACTGTATTCATGTGAACTATTGCAAAATTGTCATGATATATAAATCTATAGAAACTTCAGTGCAAAAGAAACATATTGTACTTGCCTTGTATTAGGGTTTGATGTATTTAGAGATGATCCCAGAGAAGAGCTTGGCATAGGCTATGTATGTATATATATATATATATAGATAGATATCCAGTGTGTCTATATTAAGCTGGAAAAATAATTCTTGCTCTCGCATTAAAAGATTTTAAAAATGGCTGAAAAAAAAAAAACTTCTCAGCTTCACAGATTCACAGCTGGAACTCTGATTTTTTTTCTCTCCAAAAAATTGCTTTCTATACGATTAATATTAATAACATTGCAAGATCATTTGCAATTATGTTTATGATCATAAATATATCTATATATTTAGATTATTAACAGTCAGATTATTTGGTGGGATAAAAATAAAATAAGGTGCAATATGTTACAGAATAATAATAATAATAATAATAATAATAATAATAATAATAATAATAATAATAATAATAACAGTGTCTCCCTTCAACGTATTGCTTGATTTTAAAAAAAATTATAAATAAAAACCTAATAACTTAGATCACATCAGATCAGATCAGATCAGATATTATTATTTTTTATTTAGAAATTCGGATAGGGATTAAATGTATCCAAAAACGGAGATTATACTCACAAATACCATACGCCTGTGTTTATATTGCCATGTTTCCGTCGCCTAGGACTTGCAAGGGGGGGGAAAAAAATTACCCACCAAATGTCGAGCAATTTATAATGTTGCCAGAAATGAAAGTGAGATCTAATATGCAGATATGCGACTGCAGTTCAGTCTGTCAGAGGAGAGCCGCGAGCACGCGCGCATAATACTGTAAATAAATATAAGAGTGTTAATCTGGCGGAGAACGCAAAGAGCTACACACACAGACGACGACGGACAGATCACATCACAGTACCTGCTTCTCTCTCCCTCTCTCTCTCTCTCTCCCTCTCCCTCTCTCTCTCTCTCTCTCGACGTCACCGCGAGAAAGACGTAACATGGTTCTTCCTATATATACTATGAAAAGCCAAAAGGGTCAAAACTCAAGCTAATCTGTTCCCCTACACCAGGGCTGCTCACACTTCTACGACAAGAGAGCTACTTTTTCATATTATTATTATTATTATTATTATTATTATTATTATTAT
>JAKKZN010000029.1:4425026-4456498 GCA_033441825.1 Pangasius elongatus
GTTAATCAGAGTGGTGCACGAGTGGAAGAATACTTGAGCAACTGTATGTTGTTACTATACTTAAGTATTATTTTTTTGGCATATTTTTTTTACTTGACTTGAGTATTTTTGAAACTGAAAATTTGTACTTTTTTAGAATTACATTTCCAAGAAAACTTGTTAGATATCTTGAAATCTCAAATCTCTCATCCAGAATCAAATGGGTTTAGTTTAGCAACCAAGTCTTTGAATTTAGCATCCAATCAAGTTCATCAGTATAGAAAATTGCTATCAAATGTTTCAATATGCTGGTGCAAGCAAATCTAAAACGAGGTGTCTCCTTTGCCTCCTTAGAAGGAACAAACTCTTTCTAAAGTCAAAAAGCATGTAGTGGTAAGTTTTGTTACTTTGCTAATGTTAACTGGTTATATTTAGCTAAGGTAGCATGTTTTCTTATCTATTGCCAGATTAGACTAGCATTGATTCCAGCAGCTAATATAAATTGACTAGGCAGCCAGCAAAATCTAGCTATTGGTTATTTACAGTGCATGATATTTTACTTCTGATTAAGTCATTAGCGCACTATGTCACGTTAGTCACACATATGAGAAGGAAACTTACCGACACTGAACGATTTCCAGGCAAAACAGTGTTGTTGCTTTAAAACAGAAATCATCATTATACAGGTTTAGATAAGTAATAAAAGTCACTTTTCCCATGAAAACATGACATTAACTTAATTCCAGCAGTTAAAAACGTTTACTTTTTACTTTTAACAGGGTGCTCAAAAAGCCAGATGTTCAGTGAGAGGACATAGACATAGGGGATAGTAGCAGCTTAGTGGTTAAGAGTCTGTGCTACTAACTGGAAGGTTCAAATCCCACCATTGCCACTGAGTCATTCTTGGAGCCACAACCAAGATCCTTAACCCTCAGTTGCTTCATAATATCGCACCATGGTGACCCTGCACTCTAACATCAATTCCCACACCAAAGTGAAGCTGTATGGAAAGATCCTTTCCACCAGCTTTGATGTGACAATAAATGATAATGACCCCTACAAAGCAATAGGGATGTAATCGAATGCAGATGCATTATTCAGAAAGAACAGATAATGTGTTCTAAACAGATACGAATACAGATGGGTTCTGGACCACATCATCAGGCCAGACATTATACTGTACAGTGTGTTTGTAAAAGACACCTACAATGCTTGATAAGGCAGACAATGCAGCAGACACGGGACTGGAAACCTTCAACTAACTGACAACAGGACATTGAATAACAATANTATGGTTTGGTTAAGTGACAGAAAACCGAAGAGTCTTAACACTACAAAGTGTGTGTGTATCTGTTAAGGGAAGTGAGTTCAAAGCTGAGTCAAAGTGTTGCCAGAGAAAATGTCTAGATTACACAAAAGCAGAGAACATTTAAGAACATTTCAGAAAAGATGGTGGAGATGATCGAGGTCTTTATGAGTCAGAAGGAGGTTTTTGAACTGAATAGAAGATTTTGGACAGCTGAGCTCTGGACAACATGAAGCTTGAGGAGAGATCAGGAGCTGAGACCAGTGAGAAGGGAATCGCAATGATCTATGTGGCTGGAGATAAAGGCATGGATGAGGGATTTGGGAGCAGAATATGAGAGACTAAAGTTGTAAATAGTACTTCTACATTAGTAGCACATAGCATCGTAACAGGTACATAAGGAATAAAGCACAAGGGGGTGTGCTGTTATAGGAAAATATTCAACCACAGGATAGTGTGATGCAGCCTGATGCAAAGTGGAGTTGCTCTTACCATCCCCAAGTTGATTATTTTCCAATAACAGCATGTGCTTTATTCCTCTTATACCACAGCAATTTGCCAACAATTTGAATTTTTTATTTATTAGAGAACAACAAATCCATTTATAGTTACATTTAATGTTGTGGAACGTTCATGAAACAAGTTCCTGTAATTACTTATGTGATAGCAGATACTGTATAAACTGTCATTTCTTCACCAGCCATCTCTTTTTTTCCCCTCTTTTGAAAATGAGACAAAAAAAATGCAGCTTGCCACGTTCCAGAGAAATCGCAAAGCACAAACTCATCTGTCCCGAAGACTTTTAAAGTTAAAAAATAAATAAATAAATCACGATCTACAGTACAAGGACATATGGGTTCCTATCGAACAGTTTCTGAGAACATATGGTTGGATATTTTTGTTTGGTGGACTGTTTCGCAATCCAGCCATTATAGTGATGTTTAAAAAAACCCAACACTGCTGTGCCTGATACACATGTACCAGCACAACACACACTAATATATCAATGTCAATGCTGTACTGAAAATAGTCCACTACCCAAATAATAGCTAGTGAGTGGTGATCCCATTGTTGTCTCATTCCATTGCTACAGTCAGTACATTTACTGCATGATCTCCTGAAATAATCTACCCAATCGTTTTAACAGAACAGCTCTCTGTCCGTAAGCTTCATAAACTTTCCAACCCACTTCCAGTGACTCACAATCCACTGATTCTGATGAATCCCTTCCAGTACGGATTTATCTGTCGAGCCAAACGTCACTTGCAGTCGTCACTTCATCTCTGCCTGCCGTCTCCTGTATCACTGCTCTCCATCTCTATTTGCAACCTCTCAGATCATCTCGCACCTTCTCACACGTTCTCTCTTGGACTAGAAACAAAGCTTTCGGCCTGCCCGTTTCAAGGTCATTTAAAAAAAAAAGGACAAAGAGAATAGCAAATATGGAGAATTCAAGGCAGGTATTTTTTCTGATGAGCATATCAAAATCTAACACAAATACAAAGAGGATCAACTCTTTTGCTTTGATGCCAGCCCATTTTGTTTCTTCACCATGCATCTCAACATTAGATTCCACTCAGGCGGAAAATCCTTAGTGTGCAATTTCCCCATAATGAACACCTGAAAGAGAAATTGGGACATAATGAAAGGAAGATTGAGACTCTAAGTCGACAAAGGCTCTTCTCTCTAAGTCCCTTTATAATCATTGTTGCCCCCTTTCACAAACTCCCACACCTAATGTCACCTTCACTCTCTGCAGCTTGTCAAAAAATTACAGTCTGCAGCCGTTTCCTAGCCACTCAATGGCCGTCTACGGTTTTTCATTCCCTTTCACCGTTACACTCATCCAGCCTCCTCTCCATAACCCTCATCCTCCTCTTCCTTATCTGCCTGGGGCTATATTCTAAGAGCACTTCTTTCTGCTGAATAACTGAAGCCTCGACACGAAAGATAATCTTCTCTTTCTCTATCTCCTTTCGTTAACTATGGGTTTCGCTCCTCCGTAGTGCATTATCAGATAAATCACAGACAGCAGGAACATCCCAGCACACTCCCTCGTACATCCAAACCAGACATTAAAAGCACCACGGAAAGCATCTAACACACCCATTTTATTCAGATTTGTGTGCCATGCAAGACCAGGTAATGGAGCGTGATGCAGTGGGGAACAAGTAAGGCTAAAAAAGACAAAATGATTCACTGTTACATTGTACCAGAGATGCACTAATGGATTTAGGTGATTCTCCTTTGGACAGAACATCAGGTCACTGGCTGGGAAAATTCTTGTTTTGCTGCTGATTGAAACAATACAAAAGAAACGTATTGCAGAAAAGCCTAACAGGCAGGGAGACAAAATAATAATAATAATAATAATTTTATAACAAAAACCTGAGCATATGTTGGTGGATATGATGGCTTCACCAGTGTTGATATATAGCACTTCCTAGTCTGCACTTCTGAGGACCAAAGAGGTGTTTTCTATTGGTTCAAAAAAAAAAAAAAAAAAACGAGGTTTGCCAATTGACAGCTCAAAGTTTTTCTACAAAAAGAAATTAAGCACTTCCAGGAGCCCAGTGTCTTTCACGTCTCGTCACGTCATGTCACTTCAGGGAACTGGTTTTTCCACATGGCATGTTTTAGTCGCATTTGGTCTGAGTGCTGTGATCAAAAATCGTAAGCGCTATGACTAAACTGTACATGCCACTTCTTTGTAATCAGAGGTCAGATAAGATTAACAGGAGATACAGCTTATTTCACAAAATGTTAAAGCAAGAACAACAAATACAGAATTAGATGTTAAATTCAAGTTTTAATATCATCTTCAGCAGTTCAATAAATTAACATTTACAGAATTAATACATTTATCAGGTGATAAGTAGTATATTCCTCTATAACATACTTTAATTTCGGATACAGACAGCTTTTTGAGAAATTACGAGCCATACCTGACTGGGTCATTTTCCAGTGTGTGAACTACAAGAGAGTAGTTAGGAAAAGTGAGAGAGGAAAAGAATTTACAGCAGGATTCAGAGGGACAGAGAGAGGAAAGTTTAGAGAGACACAGAAGCGATACAGTACTGTCCGTTCGTTTCAATCCTATTACAGACGTCGGCATGAAGGAGTTTTTTTCCCTAAGTGCATCTTTAATTCTTGCCAGCGATTCCAAAACCATACTTGTAAACATGTATTTATTATACATTATTTAAAAAAAAAAATCTAGCACTAATGTGGCACTGAATATGTAACACTCAAGGAAATAAATATAAATAAGCCAAGACTAATAGGTTCAGTAAGATATGTTACTCAGAACTATGATAAATGCCACAATATTCTATAAATACAAAGGCGGTACCTCAGGACAGCATACTGACATTTTCAAATGAAACACTCGTTAAGTGAGAACTAGCCTAGACGTGGAAGAAAGGCACTCCAGAACAGCTCCCTTTCTTCAAAACGCTCACGAATCCACTTTCGAAATGTGGCTTAAACAGCGACGTACCATTTCACAGTCAAACCAAAGCGCATCATTCCATTTTCATGGGTTTCAGCCTTTTTTCTTTTTTTTTTTTCCCCCCCAGTGACTGCATGGATATTACAGCATACGCCTGACACGAAAGCAGCATAACTCAAAGTGATAAATCACTGAAGTCTCTCTCTCACACAGCAAACAACCTGATACTATTTTTAGCCCCTGATCCATGATGTGCGCTGGGATCTATATACAATCTGTGTGTTAGACTGTAGTTACACTCTGTCTTTCTTTTATCACCCTGTCTCTTCCCCCCGATTCTTTCCTTCTTGCTATGACTGAAGTGAGAGTGAGAATCAGCACAGGAGAACTACAGACCCCAGCGGACACGCTGAGTAGCTCCCTGTTTCTTCCCTTATTGTTGTTCATTAACATGGAGAAAAATGTAACATTACTCTCTGCTCCATATGCAGCATTACAGAAACGACGCCATGCCAAGTAGTCATTACGTGTCTCTCCCTCTATATTATTCAGTTTCTTTCTGTCATTACTGACTAAATATGACTTCTATCTCTCAGCCGCTGCTGCCGAGCGGGAGTCCTGGAGGAGTTGACAGAGTGTTTCGATGCCTTCCGTTGCAGCCTTTCACGCTTTCCTCTCACTCACGCTGCGCTCTGTCTATTACATCTCTGTCTGTGAGTGCAATGAAAAGCCGTTTTATGAGACAGTGAGAATTGTAACACTGCCTCCGAGAGTAGAGAGGAAGGCATGAAAGGCTGAAGCAAAGGCACGGACCTTGAGGTTTAAGGTGCATTATATCGGTACTTCTTACAAGCTCACACTTCTGTGGTGTTGCTTAACGAAGTTTTCTCGATCCCTCTGAGGTCGTTCAGTCCCTGAGGCCCCCGTTTCATTCTCTTTTCCCTGCTTGAACACATTCGCTCCCTCTTTCTCTCGCTCGCCCTCCCTCTCCTCTCCGATCACACTACTGACGTCGCTCAAGTCGCCCAGGTGCTCCACCGAGTCGCACTTCTCCAGGTCCGAGGCGATGGTCTGCAGGCTGATGACGGACAGCGAGTCTGACCCTGCCCTCTCAGCCCTTTGGCCCCACCCCTCTTCCCTGTGCTTCTCAACCCACTGCCTGGTTTTCTCCTGATCCGCCCAATCGTTATCCAGCAGACTCATCCCTACTCCGCCATAAGCCCCTGCCTGTATCACGCCCTCGGCCTCCGCCCCTACTGGGGAGCTCCGCCCTCCGCGGGCTCTGTTCCGCTGCCTGGCTGCTCGAGCACGCCCCCTCTGGGCGTGGATCTGCTCGCTGATTTGTTCAAGGTTACGGAGGGCAACGGAGTAGCGTGTCTTTACCTTCGCCACCCGCTCCTCCAGCTGGACCACCTTGGCCTTGTGATCCTGCAATGGATTTTAGCTAAAATTAGGAATCAACACTAGATCCGTAGTTATGTTGTTCACGTCTTAATATAGAACCTATGAACATGCATACTTGCAAACAAATGACAATTCTTGAAAAAAAAAACATTTATTTTTAATTTGTTCTCAGTCCCCCCAGGAACTCTGCTGCATTCTGTCGTTGCCTTTATGTCATTAGCTTTACAGCTAAAGCTTTTTCCTGAGGGAAAGCAAGTCTTCCTGCTCCACTTCAATATAAACTTTATAGAAAACTCTCTCATCTCACACCAAAGAGTTTAGCTGTGACAACCCTCAAGTCTCTGCAAACTGTTTGCATATTTTAAGGTTATTGTGAGGACCCTGGCAGGGACTATAAATCAATATGTCTATCAAAGCAGCATGAGCTCTATTTGTGCAGTGCAGGAGAGAGGAAGAAAAAAAAACAACTTCTCATTATAAGAGTAATTTGTGTGAGCCCTCTACCTCCAGGATGTGGTTGAACTGAGCCTTGAGTTCAAAGTATGGTTTAGACTTGATGATGACCCTCTTGAGAGCTTTCTGTAGAGTCTGGACTCGCGCCTCAGCTTCCTGACACAGCTGCGTGACTCGCTGGTGTTCTCTCTCACTCCGCAGACGCTCTTCTTCGGCCTCGTTCACCTGCCAACAGCCACGTCACACACACCAGCGAGCACGGTCACTCAGACATAAACGCTGCTTGCCTCATAAGCTTTTAATCTTCATGCACCATTTACAATAGAGCTATAACCGTATACTGTCATGGCGATATACTTTTCACTGTACTATTATATAGCAATCAATGTTGTCCTCTTTACTGTCATCACCCTGAGGTTGCTGCTGTTCCAATAAAAGCATGCCCTGAAGTGTTTTGTTCCACTAATAGTTCTAATTCATCTAATAGTTAATAGTTAATTCATATAATAGTTTTTTAAAATATGGCACAGTCGATCAGTGGACAAACCCTACCAGATACAAAAATTCAACTTTTACATGTTAGCACTGTTAAAGCGCAAGCTGCAAGCAGACCTGTGTGGAATCCAAATAAAGACATGTCACCTTGATCAGTAAGTGCAGGTACGCATTAATCACCATCATTGATTGGTCCCTGAGAGCAAGTGTTTACGCAGCAGGGGGTTGACACAATCCATGAGGAAAGCGTTAATGAGGTAAGAACACTTACCTCTGAAGGGCTGTGTTTATTACCTGCCTTCTCAATGGAATTGCTTTATATGTGTGTGCTAAGTAATTATGCTTTTCTAAGGTTTAATATTTGATCATTTCTAGTGACTCACTTTCATCTACCAGGTAAGAGCCATGCATAAAGAAAAAGCCGGAATGTCATGTTGGATTATGGCATTATAAACTTTTGTGCTCCGGAAAGCTTAAAGCTAAAAAGGCTACTTCTCTGTTCTGGCTTTTGTCAAGACAGATCAAAGCCTCTTTAAAATGCATTACCCATGTAACCTTGACATTTCAGAAGGTATTCTACCTAGTTAGAAGGGTTTAAGTAAGCCTGAACGTGTTTAACACAGTCCTTCATAAATTTACAGTAGTACAGGTCTCTGTACAGTTAAGCTTTTATTGCTTTCTTTTATTACTTACCCTATTGCTTTTATTGCTTATTGTACCTTGGCTGTTGCGTGATTGAGCATCTCCTGCCAGGTTGGATCCAGCGTGTTCCTGTCAGCCAGGAGGCCTTGCTCAGCCACGTACACCATTTCCCTCGCAGCCGTGTGCATGGAGACGGCACGCTCATAGCGCAGTGCTGCCTTCTGCGTTTCCTGCTGGGCCTTTTGGTAAAACCGACCCGTCAATCACACATCAACCGGGCAGCCATCCATTAGTCATTCGCTTAAACCTTTCACTGAGAACTGTACCTGGCATGATAAAATCTGCTAGGCACGAATGCTATACGCATATACAACCATACACATCATTCTATGCTATGCAAGGATGTAAGCCAAAGATGCTTAGACTAAAACTAAAAACAAAAAAAAAATAAAGCTGACTCGTCAGAAGAAACAATTGCTGTGCTGGAGGGAAAAGCCTCCAAACAATCAATAAATGGAGGGAGCTTGTAACAGCAGGCCATATTTCAGATGGCTAACAGTGAAAAAATGTCAGTGCCACCGAGCATGATGTCTAACTCTGTTTTGGACAAAATGTTCCTAAATGAAGATCGATTCAGGGTTATGGGTTGGAAAAAAAACAAACAAACAAAAAAAAACGTACAAGACCAAGAGAAAGCACCCAAAAAGCCTCACGGATGCACAAGGTTGCTCCAAGTTTAAGGTCACGACAAAGAGATTGATGTCAACTCCTGTTAGAGCATGGGCATAATTTTTGTCAAGATATGCTTCAGCTGTCCCGGGCAGGAGCAGGCCCTAAACCATTCTGTGCCCTGAATACCAATTCTGAGTAGATTATACAGCAGCGGTAGCCAAAATTGCCTTTAAAGATCTGCACTCCTACAGAATTTCCTTCCAAACCCAATCTAATACAACTCAGCTGAGGTCTTCAGGGGGATCTGAACAGCAGAGACAGGTGCATTAGATTAGGAGAAGAAACTAAATTCTTCGGGTTGTTAGATGCTCGGTGGTATGTTGGGTACTCCCGTGACGGAGAATTAGCATCGAAGAAAAACACTACATCTTAATAAACACTTATTAGGCCTCAAGAACCGCCGGTTTATGCCCTGGATAGAGCGCACACGGCGAGAGGCTAGCCAGGTCAAACTTCAATCCAATTCTGTTTCAATCAAACAAACCAATTCTGTTTCAATTGTTTTCAATTACACCCCGTGGCCTCGGCTGAGTGTTTTCCACCAGCCCAATTACATGTTTGAGATTGGATGCTAACAATGCTAATGAAAAGTGATCTGCAAATCATATCTTGTGTTTGCCAGGGGTTAATTGTATTAAGGAACACATGGACTGTCTTGGCCCGTAATGATCGTTAAACCAAGGGATATTTTCTGGATCACTTTCTCCACGCTCGTTTAATGGAAAACATTATTATCATTCCCGAGCGGTGCAGTGACAAATATTCGGAACAAGGATTTCTGCAGCGAGGATGAAGTGGTACATGCTTTGGGAAAGATAAGACTCTTTCACACACCTCTTTTGCTAGTCTACGGGCTTCGTAGTACGGCCGGGCTTTTTCTATGCACGCACCAAGCTGGGAGCCCTGAGCATTAAGTTTGCGTGCCGACTCGGTGAGTATTTTCCTGTAGCTCGACCGTGCCTCCTTGAAACAAGAGATTAAAAGGTAAATTATTATGACTGACAGGTAAAAAACGAACAAACAATCAAACATCTACAATTCGTGCATCTTAGAAAAATCTTAGCTTTGCTTGATTAGCATGAAACATCACAGTGCAACACAGCCTTGATCAGATTTAACCGTCGTGTTCTTGGGGATCCACCTTGGGGTGGCATTTTTTTCCCTCTATTTACCACTCATTTTCACTTTTATTTTACACACCTCAGACACTTTTATTAGGAAAACCTGTACACCTGCTCTTTCCTGCAATCAGCCAATTGACAGCAGCACAATGCATAACATTATACAGCTACAGGTCAAGAGCTTCAGTTAATCTTCACATCAAACAACAGAATGGTTAAAAAAAATATGATCTCAGTGACTTTAATCATGGCATGGTTGTTGGTGCCAGTTTGTGTATTTCAGAAACTGCTGATCTTCTGGGATTTTCACACAAAACAGTCTCGGGAGATTACACAGGCTGGTGCAAAAAAAAAAAAAAAAAAAAAAAACATGCAGCGAGCAGCAGTTCTGCGCCGGAGACGCTTTGTTGATGAGGGAAGTAAGAGGAAAATAGTCAGACAGGTGCGAGATGACAGGAAGGATATAGTAACTTAAATAATCTCTCTTTATTACAGTGTTGAGCAAAAAAAGCATCTCAGAATGCACAACATTTCAAACCTGAAGGTGTATAGGTGGAGAGGCTACAGGAGCAGAAGACCACATCGCGGTCCACTCCTGTCAGTGCAAAACAGAAAACTGAAGCTACAGGGGGCACAAACTCACCAAAACTGGACACATGAAGACTGGAAAAATGTCAACTGGTCTTTTTTTTCCCCAATCAGCAGTTCTAGTTTCTGAAATTCTCAAACCAGTCTGCCTGGCACCAACAACCATGCTATGGTCAGAGTCACTGAGATCACATTTTTCCTCATTCTGATGTTTGACATGAACATTACCTGAAGCACCTGATCTGTATCTGCATGACTGTACCCTCATGAATGAGCAAGGGTACAGGAGTTCCTATGAAAGTGGATTAAAGAACAGAAGAGTTAAGTAAGGGCGAGGCCAGCGCCATCACCCTCGCCATCTTTGCTATTACACACATACAGTTCAGAAAGATATTGAATTTCCCAAATGTAACACAATCTGTTATCTGCTATAAAAGATGTATACTCTGAAGAAAGGTCTAACTGAATAATAAATATCTTGGCATTTACATATCTGTTTTCTCATAAAATCTAACCAGCATGACGGACCGTGCGGCCTGTTTAGCTTCAACACCAAAGCGTAACTCACATCCAGCTGAAGCTCCAGCCTGTTTATTTCCTCACTCGCCTGGTTGAGATGCTCCAGTTCCTCCTATTATGGGAGGGTGCAGAACCATTATAAAGCAGTAAAAGTAAAAAAAAAATAATAAAACCACAACAGACTGGTCTAGTACAGAAACAGATCCCTGAGAGCTTGAGAGCTAAGAGTTATTCTTGTAATCAGATTATGCTTTGCCATTCAAACAAAGCAATGATTAGTTAAAAATTAGGTTTAATTTCAGTGATAAAAATGTCTACCTGTATTCTGGGGTCCAGTTCTTCGTCTTTGTACTGATCCTCCTCCTCTTCTTCATCCCTGATCCCACCGGTCTCGACACACCCAGCCTCGGATGCTGGGCCATTGCTGCTGACCACAGCGCTGTGTTTCAGCTCCTCCTCTGCCTCTACACCGGGAGTCTCTCCCCTCCAGTCCCCGGCCTCGGGCTCACCAGAACCGGGGGGATTCTCACGCAACCTCCCCGGCTCCATACGCGGCCTATACGACCAGGCGACCAGACAGTTATAACAATAACGAGCGACATGTATAAGAAGTGAAAATAAAATGCAAATGATAGAATTTTAGATAGATATTTGATATCTGGGTTTTTAAAGGAGTACAATTCTTGGTTACTTTGCAAGGAAAACGTTAGCATGCTAGCTAGCTGGTTGCTATTGACAGCAGAAATTCAAGACCAGACCGTTAGCCAAATGCAGTTACAATATGTGAATATTTTAATATACAAAACGCAAGTAATTCAGAGACTAATGAAATAATAATAATTATGAAATGTTTACTACCTTTATTTGAGTATGTTAAGACTCGTCTCATCCCCTGCTTTCCCTGCCCGCAGTAAAAGTGTGTGTCAAGGATTTTCCCCCCTCATCTTGGAGACTCTACTGGAATAACCCTCTGCTTTCCAAATGGCACATTCTCACTCATCCACATCCAAACACGGCTAACACAGGAGAACCAAACTCCTGGCCATGCTGGAGTCTTTAATAGCCCAGGACATTCACTATGTCACACTATATCCATAAACATTACGCTGTATCAGTTTATTTGTAAGACTCTTTTATCCAAATTAACTGGTCTCCAATTTAAGCTACTCAGCTAACAATGACTGGTTCCCAGAACGTTCTGGCAACGTTTGTTTTTGGCTCCTGAAACCTTCTGACAACACGTCTTTTTTTTCCCCCACCTTTTGTTTTCCATGTAAGTTTTCCTTACAGAAATACAACACTTCTTCTGCACATTATGATTCTGAGAACATTCCCTTAACATTCCCATAACGTTTAAATAACCTTGCTATAACCCACCATGGTTTGGAGAACGTTCCTCTAATGATTGCGGGAATGTTTCTGGTAACCTTTGAATTATTTTTCCCTCTCAGGAACCTTGCACTAAAACTGGGAGGTTCAGAGAATGTTAGCAAGACATTGTTTAAAATAATAACTTACTAAATGATTACTTTCTATGCTACAATTTTTTTTTTAAATTAACTATATGGACCTGCAGTGATTTGGAGAGTGTTCCTCTAATGTTGTGGTAACCTTTAAATAATTTGGACCTTTCAGAGAACGTTCCCATAACATTAGCCGAGCATTCTCTGGATTAAGTTACTAAATGATTAGTAAATTTCTATGCTAGTAACTTTCTTATTATATGGATCAATCTAGAATACCAACTAGAATGTGTTTAATCACAATAAAGAAATTACCAATTAACTCGTATAACGAAATTTCAGTAAAATATACATTTACACTAACTATATTATATTATATTATATTATATTATATTATATATTGTAAATTACTATTAATGGAATATTCTTTTTATACTTTTTAATTTGGTGACCTTTGTTAACTTCCTGTAAGAGAACATTATGATACCATTCATAGATCATTAGTTTGTAGTTACAAAAATAATACCTATTTGACAGCCTTTCTGTTATAAGACCATTAAGGAAGGTTACAGGAATGTTCCTGCAAAGTTAGATTGTAGTAACAAAAAATTATACCAAATGTTCTTTGTCAGTTGTCATATAACTATAAAAGATTCAGCAACAGTGCTGACTTTGTTAACCAAAATACATTGTTCCCAGAATGTCATGAAATTGTTCCCAAAGAGGAACCAAATGCTAATGTTAGGGAAAAGTTCTGTGTATTCTAGGTAAGCAATTAATGACTTTGCTTAAGAACGCAAAATTGGCTTACGGCTGTCCTGGGGTTTGAACTTATAACCTTCCAATCATTAGCACTGAAACTATACCGATGACCAAAATGCTAACTAGGAATGTACAGGGCTGGCTTGTATACATGGGCTAGAAGGGCTAAGTTCTACCTCTCTTTTAACAAAACCAACCAAGAACACCAGCACCATCACCAGTCTTAAATTAAAGTACACAGAATGGTATGAAGGAGAGGCTGGGGCTGATTTCCTTTTAGCCCAGACTGTACAGGGTGTCCGTAAAGTCAGGAACCAAGGAGAGTAAAACTACATATATTTAATTTTGTATTTATTGTTTGCAACATATGCTCTACATGTTCATCCATTTTCTCAGCCGATTGATCAACATATTCCCATTGGTTCCTGAAGTTTCTGTCACCCTGTAGATTCACACAGCCTATCCTGTGCACTGCAGCTAAATGATCTGATCCTGCTTCACTGACACATCCATAACACATCATCAGCAGTGATTGTGGAGGCACACATGAAGTACAATTGCAGCTATTGTAAACATGAATGAGATGGCTTACTTTCTCAATCGCTGATTTTTCAAAATGCATTTGGAGAAATTAAAAGTAAACAGACTGAGCAAACATTGTCCAATCAAAGCACAAATTACGCAAAGAAACAAGAGACATAACCATTTGTTTTGTGTGGTTTGAACAAAAGGGCTGAGTAATTACAAGCACAGATTTTCTGTTCATGCTTGCTATTTAGAAGAGAATGATTACAGACTTGAAATATTAAAAAAAAAAAAATAGCAATCACGAATGATGTTGCCTATCTGTCTTTTAACGTGTGTCCTGTGTGTATGCGTAATAGTCTTATACCTATGATGAGAGCCATATAAAGCTTTATCCATAGTGGTTTCATAAAAGTAACACAGAGTTACTGATAGGTAGCAGATTTTTTTTAGCTGTCACATTCAATATCATGACCAGCCGTCACTACCTGCACTACCTGTACACCATTACTGTAGTTTCTACATTCCCAGGCAAAATCTCTCTTAACCTCTGAGGTACCACATTTTTATTCATTTCCACTGAGGGAAAAACTGATACAACTTTTATCCCTATATCTCAAAACGGAAAACATTCAAATCCTTGAACGTTTGCTGTGAATGTATTTTTTTCTCTCTTTCGGCTGCTCCCGTTAGGGGTCGCAACAGCATATTTGATTTGGCACAGTTTTTACGCCAGATGCCCTTCCTGGCGCAACCCTCCCCAATTTTTCCGGGCTTGAGACCGGCACTGAGAGCGCACTGTTGCATGCAACCCCAGTGGCTGGGGTTGGTTCCCTGGCCAGGAATCAAACCTGGGCCACAGTGGTGAGAGTGCTGTGGCCTAACCACTAGTTCACCAGAGATCCCTGTGAATGTATTTTATACATAGAAATTACAGTAGTGGTGTATATGTAGTGGTGGTGCAATGATGGCTGGTCATGTACAACAGTGTTTCCCTATAAGTGATGGTTACAAGTAGAACCCTAAATTATCCAAAGAACCCTTGATGAATCATTGAAGAAGTAAGTCTTTATTTGTCACATATACATTACAGTAAAGCAAAATTCTTTTCTTCACATATCCCAGTCTGTTAAGAAGTTGGGGTCAGAGCAGAGGGGTCAGACCACAGCCATGATAGCGCGCTCCAGGAAGAGAGAGGCTTAAAGTACTTGAAGATGCAATGGTGGCAGTTTGACAGTGCTTGGGATCCAACCCTTTAACATCTATTCAGAAACCCAGAGCCTTAACAACTGAGCCACCACTGACCACGAAATCACTGTTTCTAAGAGAAGTATTTGCTTGTTGCGTTTACTCACATCTGACAAAATTTCTGTACAATCGTCTTACATAAAAGCACAAAAGAAGCAGCAACGACAAGAGAATCAATAAATGAATCAACAACTTTTTATTCAAGTGAAAATATTTCACATTATCTTATTCTTTCACTCCAACTGTTCAATCCGTACATTTTCTATCAGTATCCTTAAGGAAAATGGAAATGTGTTAAATGCATATATGTCCAGTATTTTAGTTCAGTTAAGGCCTCCCTTGCCATGATGGCACCGTCTCACGCCTGTGGAGTCTGTTCGTCCTACGTGTGACTCTTCTGTCTCTTCCAGAACCTCTTAACCTCGCTGTGTCCATGTGGCGTCACCACCATGACCCTGTGCTGTGGGTTCTGCCACACCAGCACTCCCAAACCCTGCACAAAGATACACAGTTTAATGTGCGTGAATAAACACATACAGGGCATGCTCAGTAAACTGTACTCAATTACTCACACTGTGCTACTTAGCAAGAAAAAGTGTGTGAATTAAGATTCAGTAACGCATGAAGTGTTTTCAAATCTTAGAACCGCCACTGTGTAAAAATTCGTACACTTCAACTGCTCCACTCTGTGCTTAGATCATATTCTTAAATCCGATTGGTCAGAAGGTGTTGATTATTTTTCCATAACAGTAGCTTTAGTAAGTAAGTAAGTAAGTAAATTTTATGTATAGAGCACATTTAAAATAACGTCTGTTGACCAAAGTGCTTTACAAAATGTTCTATACAGATCTATATAAAATATTTTTCACCAGTGACTGCTCTCGAATGCGGCAGACAAGAACATCTGCAATCATACACACATATAATTTGGATTTAACCATTCTCAACTTTTTATATTAGTGCACTCGTTCTGATATGTTACCATTTCTATGATAACAATATACACAGGGAGGGTCCACATTAAAAATGTGTGGAATTATGATATTATGAAGTTTTCTGTAGTATTTATTTAACATTTTCAGAAGGAGTCTCCAGTGTCAGTGCTTTGTAACAGTGGTAAAGCTGCAACTTTAAATTTTCAGATATAGGAAAATCTTCAGGATGAAGGGCTTTGTGGTTTTAACTTCACCAGGCTGCCATTTTGTCTTATTGGATAGGAAGAATTAGGAAAAAAAAAACAAGAACAGTGAGGGAACAAGGGAAGTTTACTAATTTGGGAACTGTACAACATTAAATGTAACTATAAACGGATAAAATGGAAGATGTATCCTTCTTTAATGACTAAAAAAATTGTTAGTGTTGGCAAATTTCTGTTGTATGAGAAGAGTAAGACACTTACTTACTAAGGGAAGAGCTGTTACCGTTAAATAATCACCTTCATGGTGGTAACAGTAATTGTCATTGTTTATTTTCCTATAACAGCAAGGCTCCTCATGTATTATTATTATTATTACTTTTGTAACATGAACATTATGTTCGTTTCATAATGATGCGTGGCTCGTAGTGCTACGGTGGGTCATGAGGGTCATGGTTATGATCACACAGAGAGAAATGAAGGATAAATTTAGTTACCAACCTGAGCTCTATCCCGCAGAACCTCAAAATCAGCCTGTGACAAGAACTGGTTGTACAATACGCCTGAAACAAAGAGCAGAAACAAAGAACGGAGTGAACGGAGGAACGGAGGAGGGTGAGGAGAATGGTGTAGCTTTCAGCAGTATTCAGTGGCAGTATTCCTATTAAAGGGAATTACAATGTGAGAATGCCTATTATTGCTCAACTACGCCTGAGTGCCATTGACATTCAAAGGTCACAGGGGAAAGTATCTAACAGAGACTTCATTCTCCTCAGGAGTCTTTGTGGATGTGATCTGTCATGCTTGTAGAAGATTCATCCCAAGCACGTTCAATTCACCGAGGACTAAATTGCTTCCTCATATACAGTATAGCACTTGCCACTTCATATAGAGGAAGACTGCAGCAAGTCATCCAATCATAATACCATCAATCCTGTAGAACTAAGATGTCAATAAAGCGTTCGGCACCAACACTGAAACTTCCAGAGTTGACATTTTACGACAGCGGCCTACCTCTGTTTGATCACATGCTGCTTAAATTATTATTAAGAAATCTAATAATGATTCATCCATTCAGTTCAGAGGCACTGATCACCTCACAGCAATATTACACCTCAAATCAAAATCGACTCGTTAACTGTGCTGTTCAAAATAAAGGTCAAAACAAACAGCAGTCAGATTTGCACTGATCTCTAGACGAGAGCTTGTCAAACCCATATCACTTAGTTGCATGACTCACCAGATACTTTCCAAACTCTTCATTAGGTGAGTCAGGTGTGTTAGAGCAGAGAAACACATAAAAGGCGGACTACATTGCGGTGAGGGTGGGCGTTAGGGCAAAGATATATTGATATATCTTTCTATCTTTCTGTGGTGACATTTTCACAATACGGACAAAGCAGTAATACCACAATAAAAAAGAAAACCTTTTGGTAACTAAAAATATGTAAAATATTTCATATGGACCAAGAGGAGAAAATGTGAATTGGTCAAATCTGATTGATCAGAATGTGTTGATTCATGTTCTATAACTGGCATGCACCAAATAATCTGAGACTAATAAACTATTTATGAAATGAAAAAGAGTGCATAATCACTGATAAGGTGACATTTTCTGTGAGGAGACGTTTGTGTAACATTTGCGGAAGGAGTCTCCAGTGTCAGAACCCTGTAACAGTTAAATGTAACTATGAACGGATATAAAGTATGACGTCTCATTCTTTAATAAATATAAAGATTGTTAGCGCTGGCAAAATGCTGTGGTGTGAGAAGAATAAAACACCTTAGGATGTTCTGTTATTGCAAAATAATCAACTTCAGGGTGGTAAGAGTGTCTCCGTTCCATGTCTGGCAGCTCACACCACACCGCTGTTGATTATTTTCCTATCATGGCACAGCCCTAAGTGTTTAATCCTTAAATATACGTTTAGATGAATATGCAGCAGCTGCGTTACGTTTTATTCCAAGATGTTCACCTTTACCCCATCTCATAGCACGCTATTGTATAACACTCACAACTGTATATTTACTACAACTTATTTATCATTTTTAAATCCTGCAGACAAGAATGTCCTCTAACCTGCTTATCAGGATAGGAATGAGACAAAATGCTCTCACCTTCTGTAAACTGCAGCCGATCTCTTTCAAGCTCCCACAATCTGATCTGGTCTGTGATGGTCGGAGGAAGTACCGGAGTCTGAAAGAACGAGCAAAGGAAATAAAAGATATTATCATTTGATTAAAAAAAAAAAGAAAAGAAAAGAAGGAAAAGGTGTCTGAGTGGGGTAAGATAAAGCAGATAAGTGGAGCAAATTCTGAAGCTACCTGTTTGAGCATAACAGGATGTGCTCTGGTCCTCATGAAGTGGATGATCTGAACATAGGAGATAAAAAGAGACAAAAAGGATGGATCCAGAAATTAGGCAAGTATGATTCACAATAACAAAGATAAGTGAAAGATGAAAGTGAAAGAGCTGGTAGACTTTCAGTAAGCTATGTTCCATATCCACTGTAAATTATGCACAATGCCTCACTGTATTTTATACCAAAGTCTATTTTGTAGATATTAATTAATACACTTTGGTATAAAATACAGCGAGGTATTGTGCATATTTTACAGTGGATATGGAACATAGCTTACTGAAAGTCTACCAGCTCTTTGCACGTGACTGTGAATAATAATAGCTGCCATGTGAGTGTAGTGCCGTGTTACAGCAGTAGCAGTACTGATGTAGTGCTAAAAGGATCTGCACAGTCTGTTACACCTTGAGTGAAGCAAATATGAACACAATAGATCATATCACTGATCATCTAAAGCACCAGCAAGCCACTTGTAGAGCCCTGTAGCTCCCTCATAAAGAGCTGCACTTTATGAAAAGTAATAAACTAAAGAAAAACAAGCACTTAAAAAAAACAAAAACAAAAAAAACTTTTTAATCCCTATAAAAGTCTGGTTATCTGTCTGCATTGTTTACAGCTGTGCAGTTGCAGACTGTGTTCCAGGAAGAACTGATGGGTATTGACACTGCAATCCTAAGAGCTCAGTTCTGACTTAATGCTCAAATCAATTTTTCCTTTTCATTTTTGTTCATGTCTTATCTTGTGTCTGTATCTAAACTATACTGACAAGCACCTGGTGGTTACTGTACAACCCCGTATATACACACACCCTGCGTATACACTCGCATGTTGGTAGCGCTGCTTCCACAGGGAAGTCTGAATGGTGCCAGAGATCAAGCAGCACTTTAACCACTAATAATTCTAATAATCGTTATATTATAAAGTGTTATATTTTGAAATTTGTTGCAGGCCTTTTTAATTTCCTTTCCATCAAAAATTTCTCTTAGCCATTCTGACCATTTTCTGCTGAAAGTTTTCAGCGGCATTCCCATGAAATATAGCTAACTGATGTTATCCCTATACTTGCCTAATGTTAACTAACTCAAATCTTAACTGATAGATTTTATTTCACATGAATGAAAGCATTCTCCATTTTCCTTGACAGAAAGTGAGGATACTGGAGTCGAGACAAAAGCATAAGTTGAATGTTTACCAATATGAGACAGGGGAAGGGGGCAGGGCTTCCAGGTGGTCAGTTAATATTGGCGAGTTCAAAACACCCATGCGAGTGTCAGTCATTCAGTCACTTGGCTCATTGCTGTTTTCACTGAGGTAAAAAGGAGACTGCTCTTTTGGTGTTTTTCTGAGTAATAACTCAGGTCAGTGAGTGAGTCAGTCACTCAATCAGTCAATAACAAAACCCCCTCCTAGTCCACCCCGCTGTGTGTAAGACAAAGAAAATATCCCGAACCTGTTGTGCCGTGATGCCGTTAGCAATAGCCTGCTGTACAGACTCTCTGGTGATCTGTGCCACAACCACATTAGGAAACCGATACAGCATCTCGCTGAAGAGAGCAACCAGAGCGATCTGCAGCTCAGAGTCTGAGAGAAACAACACAAGTACGTTTGCGCCAAGTGCATGGAGCCATGGTGCGCAATCACGATATACAGGTTCTTCTGCAAACTGTCAGCAAACAAATGAAAATCTGAGTCTAATTGTTTTATTTATTGTTTCATCTATAAAATAGATTATCACTGAAAAGGAGAGAAACTCAACTATCTTACAAACAAATCAGCTTCTTCCAATCAGTCTTATTTCTGAACATCCGTCTTTTACTCCTACCGTTACCTCATACGCACTTGTGTAAGCGTACACACGGTAGTTGGTTTCTACCACAATGAAACCAGAGTCTCCTGTTCCTGGTGAAGCAGTCAAAGCACTAGAAGAGGAGGAGGATGAAGGGTTGGCAGTGACTCCTGCAGCCAGAGTAATGGCCAGTCTAGTGGGGTAGTACCTCCTCGACTTCCTCTACACAAGTGAGAGAAACATGATGCACATCAACACACTGTACTCGTCACTCCGCAGTCTGCTTAGAGAAAAATATCTACCGATACACACCATTTCATTTATAAAGTAAGGAATAATAAGAAAGAAAAAAAATGTATGAGGTGGTGGAGTGAAGTGAAGTTACTGTTATCACCCTGAAGTTGAAATTTTTCTATAATACCATCTCCCAAAGTGTGTTAATCCACTTCCAGCACAGCAACTTAACAATATTTTATTTATTAAAGAACAACACATTGTACATTTTATCCATTTATAGCTACAATTATTGTGGAAGGACCACAAAACTGTTAGTTCCTGCTATCACTTACGTTATAACAGCTATAATAAGTTGCTCACTTACTTTCTCTTGAAGGTTAATTAAAAAATGCAGTTTGTCATGTTACTGAGAAATCACAAAGACTTTTTCCCATGACGGAAAACTTATCGGACTGTTCCAAAGCGCTGAACTGGAGACTCCTTCCAAAAATATTAAATGTCTCCTCACAGAAAACTTAACACTTATGCTCTTTTCTTTTTAAAGATAACAACAGTACTGTGGTATGATTTGTGTTCCTATACAGGCATCTTTACTGTACACTTGTATAATGGAGTTTTATAATGATATATTAGCATTAACAAACCTTCCCAGAACCTTCTAACAGTCTGCTGGAGGCATATAACCTTTTAAACAAACCTTATAAGATATACTGTTTTAATTTTTTTTCCAGCTTGATGACCGACCTTTCTCTGGAAAACCAGGCCGAATTCTCGTAAGTGCTGCAGAAACGTCAGTAGAGACTCACTCATGCCCTCAACAGAATAGTCCTGTGGCAACAAAATAGAAATCAATAATTACAAAAACTGCAAAGACAATTCCTTTATAAGATTAAGTTTATGAGTCACAGGCACAATGGAAATTTAGTTGTCTAAATACAGCTTTGTGTAATGGTTACTGATACACTGAGCATTAGTTCGGTTTACTGTGATGGTCAAAACCTAAACCTAGTGCAAAATATTTTTTAAAAAACTGTGACAGGGTGGTGTGATATGGCCTGATGGGAAGCAGAGTTCCTCTTACCACTCCAAAGTTGATCATTTTCCTATAACAAGCGAGTGTTTTATTCCTCTTATACCAATGAAATTTGCCAGCAATAACATTTTTATTTATTAAAGTATGTAGTTTTATAGTTATATAATATATATAGTTTATAGTTACATGTAATGTCTGCGAAACCAGTTAGTTCCATACATTATTATGTATAACAGCTACAAACCATCATTATTTCACCAACCTCTCTCTTTTTTTCTGTGGTATAATGATATTCCATATATGATATGATATATATATATATATATATATATATATATATATATATATATATATATATATATATATATAAACACACAAATTTGTAAACTCATAGATATTTGCTTACTAGAGTCACTACAATTCTGTGGTTGAAAATGGAAGTGATGTTATAGTAATGTTAAGTATACTTCACTAGCACCAGTGTGTTACACCCAGTGTAGTGTAGTGAGCGTGAATAATAAAAAGGGAGCCATCTGGAATTCAGCCTCATCGTCTGCACAGAGATGAGTGAAAGATGGCAGATTTTTATTCTTACGAAATGTAACATAAAATAAAATAAATCAGTGATTTTCATTTGGCCAACATAAAAAAAATACTTTTAAGTAGTGTAAACAGATTTTGGCAGACTAAACATAACTGTAGTCAATCACCGTGTTTGTCAGAGAACCTGGATACCTGGAGTGGATACTGACCCTGCCGAGGGTGGAGAAACTCAGCTGGAACAGGAAGGAAAGAATCTCTACCAGGTCCATCCCTCTAGACTGTGAGAGGCAACATTCCCCAAAAAAATCAGAATACCAAAAAAAAAAAAAAAATCAGTTTGTTTTATTTCACTTTACACACACTCACACACATGGAATATGTGGTGAACAGACCTGCACTGTTTTGAGGTACTGCAGGGTGAAGTACCACAGCTGAGAGGCGGTGTCGAGTAGCAGAAACTGAAACCCAGCTGAAGTGATGCACGGCGCTTCACCAGCCTCACTGACAGAGCGTGCAAAGCAAAGGCACATTATGATCTTTTCTGCTTGCTGCAGTTAAATCAAAACCCTAGAAATCCTAGACAGATGTTTACCTCTTCATGAGGCCGGCCTGGATGAGGAGCTGAGCGAGGTCCTGGCTGACCGCGGCGCTCGGGGAGCCCACCATGAAGTGCAAGATGACCTCCCAGCGCTCCATGGCATAGCGGTCCAGGCTCTCTACGTCCCGCGCGTGCCGATCAGGGCCAAGACTGCTGCCCTCGTCTGCCCATGGCTTACCACTGAAAGACAGAAAGAGGAGGACACAGATAATCACAATTTTGAATTCTGAATCTGAAATGACCTCGGCACTAGGAGTTCATCATATGCCGCAGACCCTATTTTTATTACAAAATGAAAATTTTTTTTGTGGCTTTGGATTTTGAAGTTCTTTGACATTCACTCCTCTCACCCTCCGAGCAGTGCAATCCTCAGGTTATCCTTAAACACAGGGTTGAGCACGATGCCCTGAAGGCCTCCCTGCAGCTGCTGGCTGTGCCACAGTCTCAGTCCAGTCAGCACGGACACACACTGGTCATGATCCCTGCAACACAGCTGGAGCTTTAGAAATAAAAGCTTTGATTTTGACTTTTATCTTGGATTGAAGGGAACATGGACATGAACTCACTTTTGGCTATCTTTCTTGACCCACAATGCCACGGCTGCCTGCGGGAGAGCGTGCTCTAGGAACAGCATTCGCATCACGTAATTCTTTGCCAGAGATGGGAGCTCCCTGAGGAGAAATTAAACGAGCAAGGTAAAGTACACAACAGCTCATTCTCTATTCTGAACTTGAGTTCTTATTTAAATGACAAGCACAAAGAAAACACTGACAAATTAATGTTTTTTTAATTCACTTCATGTCAGCTCCTGTTTAATAGGAATTCTATCAAAACAACCAGACGATCATTTGTATATGATCTGTAATGGGAACCTGTAAACGGCGAGACACGTGGCTGGATGGTTGTACAGTCTGTCGAGGATGTCTGGACTCAGTTCCTTCAGGTATTCATGAAGGTTCTTGCACTGCAGTTGGACTCGGAGCTTCATATCTGAGTGTTTGTCTCTACTGAAAAAAAGCGTGTATAGAATAGAACCGGGTTAAAACAGTTCTCGCATCATTTGATCTAAAACATATTTCAAACTTTCAGTCACAGCAAGGCAACCTGTCTAGCCTTCGCTGCGTTAACATCTGGATTTTGCATGGGAACACATCTGCATGGAAAACAAAGAGCTTTTCTGAGGGGACGACGTCACAAGATATTACCAAAGGATAATATAAAATACATCAAAACACACTTTTCTAAAAGCAAATATGACAAGTATTATTATTATTATTATTATTATTATTATAGAATTATAAAATGTTATTTAGGACATTTATCTTAAACAAGGAATCCTGTGTTTGTAAAAGTACCTTTAATAATAAGTATATATTGTTAAAATGATAATGAATCCATGTTTTTAATGTAGAAGTATGTAGAAGCTTGTTAGCAAAACTAAACACCGTGAGAGCTTCCATGTATCTGAATGCCTTTAACTATCGCGATACATTTTTGATATATCGTCCACCCTTAATGTAGAGAATGTTACTGATATACAATGATTAGCAGGATTATACAACATTAGTAGGATTGCTACAAAAACTAATGGAGATATTAAGACAATTCCACCATATCAACTTCACACTGGACTCATACTCGAATACTTGTAAACGCACTTTAACCACCTGCACTTGAACTCTTCCCTTTAACACTAAATCTCAGAAGTGGAGATTTATAATCTAAAGCAGTAAACCAGCATGTGGACTAAACCGAAAAATAACGAAAAATACCGCGTGGAGCTTTAATTCTGCTATAAAAACTTCTTTCATAAGCCTTACCTTATACCATCTATCTATCAAAAATGAAATAGAGTCCATATAATGAAATATTGACATGATGCTATTGTGCAGCTTCAGGACGAGTGAAGCAGAGAGCCATGTTGGAATGATCACGTGAAGCACACGAGACAGAACGGGCTCATCTGATTGGCTGTGGTGCTCAACAGTGGGCGTGGTCATGGAAGCCTCACTGTATAACACACAATGTTAGAGAAACTGCAAAGTAGTAACCTTAGAAACATTAATCGGGCGTTTTTATTCCTAAAAGTGATTAAAAATCACAAAAAGAACTTGATATTTGACATTTCAGATTATTAGCAGCAAGTCAGGAACATATTTAACATATTTAACATATATAAGATGTTATTTAATCAGTATTAGGCAATATACACACAATACAAATACATAGCTGTTCCTTCTGTCAAATGTTCATGTTGGTTTAGAGTCTAAAAACAGCCATATAACTCTATTATGATTATAATAGTTGTAATTATAAAACTTACGTTTAACCTACATTCAGTGACTTTTCACATTAATGTGTTATTTAAGAAATAAAGCACCTTAATGTCCTGCTGCTGTAAGAAAGTAATGAACGACAGGGTTGTGTGTTGAAATGGAGTTAGTTACCATGCCAAAGCTGAATATTTTCCAATAACAGCACAACCTGAAGTCTTTTATTGCTCAGCAATCTGCCAGTGATTACACATTTTTATTAATAAAGAACATCAATTTTTTGAGTTTATAATTACATTTGATGTTATAGACAAGCTAGCTCCCATTATCACTTAAGCTAGAAAAAGTCGTTCCTTCACCAACCTGTCTTTCTTGTCTCTTTAAGTTATTAAGAAAATAATAATAATAAAAAAAAAAATCCAGCCTCTCATGTTACCGTTTAACCACAAAGCAGAAACTCTTCTGCACAAAGTGTCATCCTCTAACACTGGAGACTCCTTCCATAAATGCTCCATAATGTTTCCTTACAGAGAGCTTCACCATAACAAGGATTATGCTTTTTCTTCATTCGTTATTATTATATGCAGCATAAGCTATTATAACCACCAAACAAGTCCCTGTGAACGAATGACTACAGAAATGAGAACATTAGAATGAGTGTGTTAATGTAAGCCTGTGATTTTCACTACTCTCAAAGCTGCTGTTACAGAACATTATTCCACATTCTCTGACCGGTAAGAATCAGAAATTCAACAGCACATTCCCAGAAAGAAAAGCTATCCACTCATTTTATGTCATTATTTTTTATTAATTAAATAAAAATCAGTCCAGATGTAAAACGATGCTTCTCTCTCTCTCTCTCCACTCATGAATCCTCCTTTTCTTGGTATCTGTTGTGGAAAACAGAAAATCAGATGAGAAGTGAGCCAGTTTCTCTTGCAGAACCATAAGTATACAGAGATATATTTATGATATATCATAATTATATTTATATACATTCATTAATCCACTCATGTAATTGTTATTTTTAATGGTCTTCTCTCGTTTACCTCATATGATCATGTGTTTAGATTTATATCGTGTCTGAAATGTTTTGGTATTATTTCAGTTAATGTATGTGTAAAAAGCAGTTTATGTAATGTAATAATGGTGAATTTGTTATTATGGACCTAAAATGACTGATTAGACCTCATGGGCTAAGATAGTTTTTTTTTACATATAGGAGGTCCATTAGATCCTGAAGTTTCTGAGGAGATTGATGAATTCCAGATGTAAAGAATATGAGTTCATTAATCATATATTATTCAGTGAAAATAATGTCAGCCAGGTGATATTATCTTCTTTTTTAAATTATCCATATACAAATTCATGTTTTTAGAGTCTCTAAAGAGGCAGTTAAACTTCATGCTCCTACCCATGAACAAATGAATAAATATCTCAGTCTTCGTCTGATTTTGGGCTATCTTTAGTGGAGAATTTTTTGCGGAAAGTGACCGGCTCCATCCTGCACTTCAGATAAACGAATGCACTTACGATGAGTCATGTGAAACATTACCTGCAGTGTATGCATGTGAAAAACACTGTCTGGCCTTCGTCAGCAGATCTCATTTGTCTCGTGTGGTAAACCATTCCTTCTTTATTGCAGCGTGAACACCTCCTGTCAACCTGTTAAACAATTTGAGGACAATGAATACCTCATGCAAGAAATGTTATCATTACCGAGCGTGGTAATATTTACACTTATTCATTTATTTTACGCAGCAGAACCCGATTCAGAATCCAAGGGTTCAGGGTCTTGTTTAAGGGTCCAGCGATGGCTTTGTGGCGCTAAAGCTAACTCACCACTGGGCCTTTTAGCTCGGAGTCTTCTTCACTCTCTACAGCAGACGAACTCTTCTCTAACGAATTAAACACCACCGACGACTTGATCACATGCCCTGAAAGTTCTGAAGAGAGAAGAAAGGTTTCAACACATGCCATGCTCATACACTAGGGATTTTACAATTAACATCATACACAGTGCTGTTGGTCAGAATGTGTTGATTGATAATTTTCTGTAACAGCAGCTCTGACAATAGCACCAGCTCTAATTAAAATCATTTACGTTAAATTATTTTAAAGTGCTTTCTCTTCGTTTTTTACACAGATGTGCAAGGGTCTGCTTTTTTTTTTTTTTTTTTTTTTAAAATCCCATGACATTTTCTAACAAATTTAGGTGGCTTTATTTCCCAAAATATAAACAAACCACAGTGACCCTGACCAGGCAGTTACTAAGGATGAATAAATGAACGCTGTAAATGTTGTTCACATTCACGTCAAGGTACATAATCTTTCTTTGTCCTGCGAACCTCATATCTGACTACACACTCACACACACACACACACACACACACACAAGCTCATGCATGAAAGTAAAAACCTCCCACTTGTGTGAATTTTGTGTCGTGTACCACAGGATCCCGATACACACCTCTAGACCCCCAGTGAACCATTGTGTCAAGGTTTCTAAAAAGAAATATTCGTCTCCTATTTGACACAAGATGGAACACATCTGTTTACTCCACATAACGTGTATTAATTTGTATTGAGTGTATTCCCAGCTCACACCCAGCGTTCCTGGGATAGGCTCCGGAATGACCAAGACCCTGACCAGGATACAGCATTTACTGAAGATGAGTGAACAAGAGTTTTAGATTTTCTCCAGTAGACACTGTTATTCTGTAGTAACTACACACAGCTGATCCCTAAATTATACAGATAGAGATGCATCTGTAAATTGTTTTTTGGTCGTGCCATTTTAATACACACAATAAACACACATTTAATAAACACAACATTTAGACAGAGAGGCTCAACAGTTTCTGATGCGGTTTTACAACACTGCGCCATCTAGTGTTCAAATAGTAATTGCATATATTTACTGTATATTATACTCTGTATATTACATTATTATTATTATTATTATTATTATTATTATTATTATTATTATTAAATAACACATTTCAGTAATGTTGCCTTGTCATGGTTTAGACATATTGGGCAAACCATTAATAAATTTCATTCTTTATTTAGAAATATTTGAAATAGTCAGAGATCAGAGGATACAGAAGTATGGACTGATGTTTATTTGGATCAACAGTTACAACACTACACTTTTAATGGTTAAGGGAGTAAGAATAAGATGAATTCTCACCTCGGACAGGGATGCTGAAGGCGCATCGAGGACAGGTAATGAAATCATGGACTCCAGGGATAGGAAGGATATTACCACACTCCGGGCAAAAGTTTATATCCCCCTTGAAACACGACATTCCTTTATAATAGGAGGTAAACAAATGTAATTTTAAATGAGAAACTCAGTGAAATAATGTGTCAAATATGCCCCGTGACGAACTGAGACGCTATGCACAGTAGTAACATGTACACGTGGGTGCGAGGAGTAAACCCTTTCCCACAGTTCAGCAGTTGTTTTGTACATTTAATCATGTTAATCTTTCACTCACTATTCGTTGACGGCTTCTTATGTTGTTGAAACAGATAAAAATGTAACACTAAACACGCAAGAATCCGACACGCTTTCACAAACTTGAATTTTATTCAGGCAATACACCGGACACCGTCGCTTTGGGGCCTTTGACAGGTTTGTCGCACGCAAATGCCGACAGTAAAGACGCGCGAGCAGGTGAAGCGAAATTCACGAAATAAATTGTTGCACAGATTAAATTCGAAGTAAGTGGGTTTTTTCTTTTAAAGCTCTGCGAAATAAAAATGTGACATATAAATGTGACAGTTGGTTGTTTAAGGTTGGAAAGGCAAAACAGTAAAGCGAGCTAGCAATGCTAATCAGGTGTGTAGCGCCACTGGGACCGTTAGATATTTATCACCATTATGAAAATCCGCTGTGAAGATAGAAACAGTAATGTTTGTATTACTGTATTTCATTAAATTTCTAAATTTGCACAGCTCCTGCATTTTCAGGATTATTATTATTATTATTATTATTATTATTAGTTATACTGTGGCTGTTGTATCTTTTTTTTCAGGTATCTGTTGTCATCCAGCCAGTTAATCCATTACAGCCTTAGAAACTAACATTATAGTGTTAGCACAAATATTATGATTTAATATAAGATGTTATCATCTTATAATTTAAAACAAACATAGAAATTTGTCAGGCAACAGGAATAAAAACAGCTGGGTTTCTCAGGAGCCCTGACTAAATCCCAGGTGCCCCATCCTTGGTCCTGGAGAACCCCCTGTCCTGCACATTTCAGTGTTTTCTTCCTCTAACACACCCACCCCAGTCTGTGAATTAGCTGANTTCTGTTTTGTGCTTATTTTTTTCTCCCAGAATGACTGAGAACGATGTGGACAACGAGCTGTTAGACTATGAGGAGGATGAGGTGGATGCGACAGGAGGTGTCGGGGATGGAGGGCTCGCTGGAGACGGCAGCACCGTGGCCTTGAGGAAAGAGGGACTCAAAGGATCCTACGTTTCCATCCACTCCTCAGGGTTCAGGGACTTCCTGCTAAAGCCTGAGCTCCTCAGGGCCATCGTGGACTGCGGCTTCGAGCATCCGTCTGAGGGTGAGGAGCACGAGCGGTACCACAATTAATCAGCGTCTCTGTTGTGATATGTGGCTTCCCGTAGAATCAAAATGTGCCAAAAATGTGTAATTGGACAATGGATGTTCTACTACTTTCTCTTTCAGTTCAGCATGAATGCATTCCACAAGCCATCTTGGGCATGGATGTGTTGTGCCAGGCCAAGTCGGGTATGGGGAAGACGGCCGTCTTTGTCTTGGCGACACTTCAGCAGCTGGAGCCAGTGACTGGACAGGTAATATACTGAAAACTCCAACATCATCATTAAATCTATTATTAAAGAGTATGGTCTGAAGTCAGTGACTGGATAAGGAGATCATAGTCATAGAAGTCATACAACAAACCAAGAGTCCAACATGATACTACCACCACCATGCTTTACACTGAGACCATGGGACACTTAAATTGCGCACAGGTGAACTCTATTCCACAAATTATGTGACTTCTGATGGTAACTGGTTGCACCAGAACTGATTTAATTGTTCCACAGCAACCTTTATAATTTTTTTATTTGTAAATACTTTTGCAAGCTATATATGATTCCTAATATGTATAATTTCTCATTCCCAGGTATCAGTGCTGGTGATGTGTCATACCCGAGAGCTGGCATTCCAGATCAGCAAAGAGTATGAACGCTTCTCCAAGTACATGCCGGCTGTCAAGGTTTGAAAATATCTTTTGTCTCTGTAGATGTAATCTGTGCTAAAGGAGCTTCTTCACTCCCCTCCCTCAGTACGCTGTCCATTTTCCAATAAAGATAGTTAAAATAATAATTTTAAAAAATTCACACAATAACTTAATTAAATTAAATTCACACAGTAAATGAAAGTATGGTGAAAATATGGTCATTAAGGGCTCAGTGTAATAGGAGTGAATGAAGAAACAGTAATTCTATAAAGGACATTCATAAAGACCCCTAAATGTGGCTTATGGCTATGTTTGCGAGAGTGATTACATTTCATCATGGCACAGCTGCGACGCGCTGAAGAAGGGAAGAACAATCACTTCTGATGCGAAGTCAGTGTTTAAGTCATAAAAAAGCAATTTCTGTTTATTGTTTTTCCTCTGACGAGTTCAAGTGACATAAGAGCAATACAGTGAAGGTTTTCCTTTTCAGTGTAGCATGTTGTCCTCATGAAAAGCAGTGCCATCTGTGCATAATTATTACTGTCCTTTCATATTCAAATGTACAACCCCAATAGCCTCACATGCTTTAAAGCTAAAAGCAAAACACAGCTCTTTACACATCTATCTTCTAAATCGTATCCCATGCTAGTCCACCTCATTCTGTTTGTAAATCAAATACGATGTATAATGTATTGTTTGATCATGTATTTAGCATATCTGTATGTATTGCTTAATTTTTTTCCCCTGTAAAGAATGCCTTAATGAGAAACAATGTTGTGCAAATAAGAGCCATTATTCTTCTCAGTGCACTTTACTTAATGCTAATTTTGTTTTTCTGTGGCTCGCTCTCTCTCTCTCTCTCTCTCTCTCTCTCTCTCTCTCTCTCCCCCCAGGTGGCGGTGTTCTTTGGCGGTTTGCCTATAAAGAAGGATGAGGAGACGCTGAAGAGAGAGAGTCCTCACATAGTGGTGGGAACACCTGGCCGCATCCTGGCCCTTTCACGCAACAAAAGTCTCAACCTGCGCCACATCAAACACTTCATCCTGGACGAGTGTGACAAAATGCTGGAACAGCTTGGTGAGAGGCTTTTTATACATTAAAGCTCTGTTCCACAATGGACTTTGTGTTTAAATGGATGACATTCTTCAAAGGGATGCGTTGTTCATATATATACAGTGTTCAGAACGATGTGATGTTCAGAGGGATACTGTGTTTAGAAGGAGGTGGCGTTCAGAAGGAGGAGGCATTCACGGGGAGGCGGTGTACAGAGGGAGACAGTGTTTGAAGAGATGTGGTGTTCAGAGGGATACTGTGTACGGGGGAGGCGGTGTTCAGAGGGATACTGTGTACGGGGGAGGCGGTGTTCAGAAGGAGGCGGTGTTCAGAGATACTGTGTACAGGGGGAGGCGGTGTTCAGAGGGATACTGTGTTTAGAAGGAGGTGGCTTTCAGAAGGAGGAGGCATTCACGGGGAGGCGGTGTAAAGAGGGAGACAGTGTTTGAAGAGATGTGGTGTTCAGAGGGATACTGTGTACGGGGGAGGCGGTGTTCAGAAGGAGGCGGTGTTCAGAGATACTGTGTACAGGGG
>JAKKZN010000029.1:4503495-4517737 GCA_033441825.1 Pangasius elongatus
ACGACTCGGCCACCTGAGGTGGTTATAATACTTATAATAATACATTAATAATACATGCAGAATCAATTATTTACACACAGTGAAGAGTCTTCAATATGCCATCTTCCTTAATGAAGTAAATAGTTGAGAAAAAAAAAAGATTAATTATGCTTCATCCTACATGAAATTCTCTCCTATTTGCAGTAAACACAGCCCTTTGAGATAAATGGCATGTTCTTCTACAGTAATTACTAAAATAAAAAAAAAAACAGTTTAAGCAAGCTGCAGATGAAACTAGATATCCTGAAAGCTGTTAACTTGATCTCCATGTGAATGCGGTGTAATAACCATAGTAACGGCGGTGGCCAATTACAGAGGAGGACACAATTTACGTCAAGATTACATTTACATTTACGTCATTTGGCAGACGCCCTTATCCAGAGCGACTTACATTTATCTTATTTATACATCTGAGCAGTTGAGGGTTAAGGGCCTTGCTCAAGGGCCCAGCAGTGGCAGCTTGGCAGTCGAACTCATGACCTTCCGATCAGTAGCCCAACGTCCTAACCACTGCCCACCATCTTCAGTTTTCCTGGCAATCATGCTGCATTACGACTAATGTTTGTAACTTATAATTTCTGACATCTGACTAGGATAAACTAAAGAAAACTCGGAATTCCTGCTCGGGAACTCAGGAAGGTCTCGTCAACCCCGAGTTCAGCAAGTGACGTTAAATCAAAATGGCCGCTCATAGTGTGAACAGGAAACAGTTGCACTTCATTTTTAAATGAGTTTTATTTGTATATACTCGTATTTGCTTTAGAGTATTTTGCTTTTTTTTTGTTAAATCTATGACACTGACTATAAAGTTCGCTGTGTTGAGGAGGTAAATATACATCACTCATCACGGTTAACTGGCTAGATTGTTGCTAACAAAACACCGACATGGAGGGATCCATGTTTTCCGCCCACTTTGTAGCTTGAATGCATGGAGGTCAAAAATGAAGTAATTCTGAGCCCCGACTTCCCACTTGTGAGGTAGGTCGAATGCAGCGTTACAGATAATACAGCTGAATGTTTGAAGTTCTGCCTCTGTGGCTCTCCTCTGCTTCAGCTCTTGCTGTAGGTGTGAATGATGTGTCATGGTCCTGAAGTACTGAGAAATTTCATATTATGCAAATCAGTCGATCATGGGTGTTTTAAACATAATTTTCAGCAAGACTTTCATTATTTATTCTTTAAAAAAGTCATTAAATTTTTTTATTAAAAAAATTTCTCTTTAATAATATAAGATTATGGGTCAAATTTGCTGAAGCTCTAAAGCCACGCCCCTAAAAGACGTACAGGCGGGGCCTTGGCGAAGCTGTCTGATTGGTTGGATATTTCTCCACTCTATAAACCATGCCCAGATTAATAACGTGATAAGATTTAAAATAATTATTTATTAACAATTATTATTAATATTAATTAATAGAGATATTAAAGTTAAAGGTACCATCGTCAATATTTTCCATTTCTTACTAGATCAAATAATGTAGGAAATTAAGTAGAAATTAAAAATAAATAAACAAATAGTTTAAGTCATTGTCTTATAATAAGTGTATTACATATTACTGAAAACTGAAACCTGTCTGGAAACCTGACTTCCAGTGCGGATTGGCCTCTTGTCAGTCATTTTATAGACACACCCCTTAAACCTCCATCACATCCTCGTAAATCAATATAAGGAGAAGTTGCGTGTTTATAGAGTTGTAACTCGGCTTTAAAGCAGCTGAATGCCCAATTCTGAGTGTCAGAAGTGATATCATGTCAGTTCTTGCTAATGCTAACTCTAGATATCATGCTAACTCTTATCATGTTGAACCACCATAAGTTTTGGGGGCGGAGCTTTGTGTACATGGGTGGTTAACCCTTAGAGACCCCTTTTTCACAATCCTTACCTAATGCAAGTTTAAAGGAACACAATATAGCTCTTGCTTCATGCTAACCACTAGAGGATATTTTGGGATCGCTTTTTAACCACACGTATGCAAAACACACAAGCCACAGACTTTATTTTCCCACTCAGTGTTACTCTCAGTTGTAACTCTGATGTAAGCCAAATACATCATGGCAACATGTGCATCCTTACTCAAACACACATGATTGAATAAAACTGTACAAAGTGACAGTGAAGTCTCTGAGACATGTTTACAGTTCTTTCTTTCCTGTATGGGCTTTCATAACTCAGATTTCCACCAAGCGTACTGTCAATGCACCTGTATCGTCTTCCACTTGATCCTGGTCAGGGTCATGGTGGATCCGGAGCCTATCCCGGGGCACACGGGGCACGAGGCGGGAACACACCCTGCGGGGGATTCCAGTCCATCACAGGGCACCGTGCACACACACATTCACAGCGAGGAGCAATTTTATTTGCAACAGTAACTAGGTGACTGTTTACAACATGGGATTACAGCTATAATAGCTGGTGGCTGCATGGGGATGTAATTCTGCTCCTATCTCTTTTCACCTCATGCCCACAGTCTCATTTCATAAAGACATGCCTCTTCAGCCCTGTCAGAGAGAGTGTCAATATGTAAATCAAAATACTTCAGAGGCCAAACCCTCCACTGGATGACAAAGAGTGATTGTAGAACTGTAGTAGTGTGCAGAACTTGGGCTGGAGTAATGCATGGCTTCTGCTTTGTGCTAGATATCCAGTCCCCACCGTGTTTAATAAGAGAGTGCGAGGTGGTGGGTGAATGAACTCCGTCAAAAGACAGCGGGAATTTATATGAAATCAACGCAGAATTCATGCGTGGTCTTTCAATTTCAGTACTTAAAACTCCATTTCAGATGAAAACAGTTTGGTTTGCAGGTTTGCATTGGCAGTAATAATAAAACTAAATCCATTCATTTTATTACTAGCACCAGTTCAACCAGAACCTGAACACAGCAATTTTGATGATGATGATGATGATGATGAAATAACAACAACCAACATACATGTATGCTTCCGGAAAATAAACAAAAAAAAAACAAGATTTATTTCAGCAAATATTTCAGGCTCAATGTGCTGATCAGTGATCACTGAAGAACTTTGATAGATCTTGGTTACATCATACGCATCTATTCATGGTCCCTCTCTCAGAAAGGATACACAGCAGATTTCTACACATCTGAGCCGTACAGTGACCTTGCACTTTGATGAACAGTGCAAACACACAAAACTGACAAAAAAAATCTTAAAGTGCGTTAACTAGACTTTGACATGAACAGAAAATGTTGCAGATATTTTTCATTTAAGGTATGCTTGTTGAACAATGCTAGATGTAGACATTTTTATTAAAACATTTCACCACTGATCATGCTCTGAAATAACGGTCAGGGAAAAGGGAAAAAAAAAAAACACCAGCACGACTTGTAAGGAAGAGACATCTAAAACAATCCCACTATGGTGTTAGTGTGAAACAAGGCTATAAAACAAACCCTAATGGGCCACACTGAGGCACGTGTGTCAGAAATGTTGTACAAGAACAAAATTCCAAGTAGTGATTATTCAAAACAAACCCCACTGATAAACAGACACATTAAATAAGTAATATATAACAGTGGAAATGATCATGAGAATAAAGCATCAGATTAAATCTTATAATACAGCCAGGTCCTGGCTAGTGTGTACCACAGAGTCAAAAGCAAGTCCACTTTCTTTACTATGTCTAGTGACCTAAAGATGTTCCCAAGTACCCCTTAAAAAAAAAAAAAAAGACTCCATGATTATGGATGTGCTGTTTAAATACACATAGGAATCACACAGAATATCATTACTCTGCTCTAATTACAAATGTAGTGTAATACAAATACTGTAAATGGAGTTTATCTAAGCTTGGAGTTGCGTAAAGTATTAAAAAAAATGAAGTTAAGAAGAGCTGGTGCTGATATGAACGCTCAAACCACTTCAGGTTCGAGTCAAATCTCTGCCAACTCTCTCCAGAGGTTAAAACCTGAATTTAAATTATGTGGAAAATATCACAGCAGGGTCATCTCCCTCTCCCTCTCTCTCTCGCTCCATCCGTACGTGTTAAAAGTGCCTTTACAGTGCATTTAGTTCTCAAAAATCTCACTGGCAACTTTCCAAAATGCTGATGAATCATTCTTCTTCTGCTCCAATGCACAGTTTTGTCTCTGAAAATTGTATTCTTAAAAAGTTCATTCAAAGCTGTAGTAAATGGAAACAGTGTTCCTCTAAGTGCAGGCTCTTCTCCTGTCAGTGTGTGAATGAGAGTGTATAATCGAGAAAAAGGAGTGCTGGTAAGATTGTAACATCTTCATAACGACTTAATCGCCGGCGTTTGGCTCGTGTACTGGCTTTGTGCTCAAGTGGTCAGTTTGTAGTGTCTCTTCACAGCCTGTAAAACAGAGACACACGTTAACCTTTTTAAAACAAGCAACCGAACAAAAACAGAAAATGGGCCAACAGCTTAGCTTCCTTTAATGCACCAAATATACATGTCGGTTATGGCAGGTTGCGAGTTGCCGTTAGCTCAGACTGGCTTCATGGCATGTGGAAAATGTCAGCGCGGCTCTACAGTGGTTGCAGGATAATTGTACTTCATGCAGTAAATGTTACAGCACGAAGACAAATGGGTTTGGCCCGGATTACATGGCAACGGAGCACTGAAGGGACCTAGATAACCGCCAGGAGATCTGCACAGTAGATATAGAAACACACTGAAAACAAGCCTTTTCCTTCCCTTAACTGACCCGAACTATGAATGTCTCTTGAGGAAAAGGGGCAGAGCTGGAATGAAAAGGTATTTGGAATGAACAAACTAGCCAAATCAACTGCATGGCGTTAAAGGTGTTACAGTTGTTAATGGTGTTAAAGCTCTGATGTGCTGCGGTGGTTGCCGGGAAACCAAATCGGATAAAACGTGCTAGCTAACGTAACGTAACACACGGCAAGCTATTTAGCTAGTTAAGTGAATTAATACAGGCTAAGGAATATAAAGAGTATATGATTATTATCTGTATCTAACAAAATTTCTAATGTGGCACATCTTATCTGTCCACTCACCAATAAACTCAACAAGGCGTCATGCAAAGTTTTGTCTGTATCGCTCGTAAATGATATTCCAGTCCGGCAAACGTCTCTATTTTCTCTCGATATGTTTAACCATGAGGTGACTGCATATGACTATTTTGCAACAAACTTTATTTTGCTTGATTATTACAGCGCTTGCTCAGATCTGCGTGTTCCTAATTCTGAAAAGATCCTCCATCACCCGTGCACGGTAATTAATCCGCCTAGTAAACACCGTTGTGCTGACATCCAGACTGCGTCGCACCTCGGCTGATGTGAGTAGTGCAGCAGGTGGTGGGGTTGGGAAAGGTGTGCTACGGTTACAACATCGAGGACCAACATGCAATAAACATAGATAAATACCAAATGAAACTATTTGTCTGCAAGTCAATAAGGAGTAGCATTTATTTTCTTTTTTTAGTGTTTCTGTCTGGCAATATATATAAAAAAATAAAACCTAATAGGCAAGACATGAAATCTGCTTGGGCTTTTGATTAAACAGACATTTTAGTAATTAAACAAAGGCTTCCATTTAATCATAAAAAGGGAAATGGAAAATGTCAAAGCTGCCAAAAACTGTTTTTCTGATCTTTACATGATGTATTTTACAAAAATAGTTACTACACTAGTAAAAAAGAAAACCAGTGTAGCAATGATGCTTTCAAAACCCTGTGAAGCTCTTCCTGGAGCTCTGGTCGTGTAAACCTCCTGAATTACGGGATTGTTCCGTTTGACGAGGAAACAAGAAATGCGTCTTTAAATTTGCCTGAAATAAGGAACGTTAGAAGAAAGACATCATTATGCTGCCTTCTGACTGAGACTGATTCCAAAAAACCTCCAAAATGGTGACTAGTTGCCCATTTACTAGAATATTAATATATTGAGTATCGCAATACATGGCCTACGATGTGTATAATGTGCGATTAAAGGTCAATGATTATTGAATGTATGTGAAGTGAAGCACATACCCTAAGACCTTCTGTCTTCAAGACACAGTCACACTTTTGCTGGCAGCGCTGCTGCTTTGTGTCTGCACCAAAGTATCTTCCGTTTCTTCCTTGCTGTCCTCATTTTCTTTCCCATCTTCTTCCGTCCCCAAAATCACGCTCTGTCGCACGCTGACGGAAATGACCAGCACCTGGATGATGCCATAAACCAGTGCGAACTGAGCCAGGTACTCCTGAACCAACCACAGCAGGCCGGCCATTCCTACAGAGGACACGAGGAACATGGCCATGCCGTGGAGCCACAGCTTCAGTGCGCCCTGGACACCCAGAACATCCAGGACGAACTTGGCAGGAGGCGAGACCGTCCAAAGGAAGCCGACTACAAACAGGTCAAAGAGGTGGCGAAGGAAATTGAAACAGATCTCGTAATGCTCTGGGAGAATTTCTCCGGACCACGACTGAGCGAAGAAGCGGAACGTAGATGACCTCTGGGAAAGCGGAACAGGAGACGGAGGAGGGGTCCCGTAATCGGAAAAATCGCCATCTTTTGCGTCAGAATCCCACAATCCTTCGTTCCTCTGACTGAGTCCACTGACCTTGTTTGACGTTGGCCATAAATGAAATGCAGAATAGAATATCCGCTTCCACCATCGTGGAGGACTTTGCGGAGGAGGCGTCACGAGTCTTTCTGCCTTCACATCTTCTATTTCTAAAGGTTTGAGAATCTCCTCCTGAGCTTCCCAGTACTCCTCGGTTGGGGTTTTTTGGTCGCTTCGGTTTCTCCATCCACCCCAAACCCAAGAGGTCAACCCTCCAAGACTCCATCTGCTTTTCTCCTGACCCTCAGCTCTAAGACTTTTCTCACTTTTGGGTTTACTAGCCCAAGGGCGATACAAGTTTCCTGGGTTAATCCATGCCCAAACTCGTCCTACAACAGCTGCCATGGCTTTTCTTTTCTTTTCCTCTTGCAATAGGGCCAAATAAGCCAAGTTAGTTTAGAACCTTATTTGCTTAAGATAACCTTAATCCTAAACTCATAAACATCTCTATGTGATATAGGTCACATAAGCATCATGTAGTGATCATGTAATGCTTTCGGTTTTGACTTGAATACTTCAGTAAATGTCTTTTGTCGTGTAAAAATGAGGTGAAGTGAAATGAAAGGCGTTGCTCACTACCACACCTGTGCTTTGTTGTCAAGAGCTGAAGAAGAGTCAAACTAATTTATGACACACCCGCCAGAAAAGCCAACAATACGGCTAGTTACCTAACAGTTAACCACACTTTCAAGGTTAAAATTAATAAATATGCACTGTCATTCAACTTACGTGTAATTATTCCGATATCTGAGCATATAAATGGCAATAATTAATCGCTTAAGGAGCCAATGTTGACGGTATTTTCATCTATCTACAGTCTGGCGTCTTTAGCAGTTCGATGTTTATCAAGCCAACGTAAGCTAGATTATTTAAAACACTACCTATCTAACTCACTAATTCACTACTGAACTATACAACTATACAAAATTAACTCATAATTAATGACAAGGTTTGTTAATATAGCTGCCTACATCATTCACACAAGAGAAAGGCTAACTGGAGCCTAGCAAGCAAAGACGAGCTCCAATGCTGCCAACTTCACACGAGTGCTGCTTCATTCGCGAATGAATCGACTCTTCGATCCGGTTCATTTAGGTGACTCGAATATATGAACCGATTTTGTTTTTTGTAGCTGTAATGCAATGCCGTCGCTCTTGCAAGGTAATTTAATCCAAATCCTTCGCTGGAAATCTTTTAACACCAGAGTTGTTTGTTTGAGAGAATGTGAATCGTCCTTAATGAATCGTGAATCTTCTTAATGAAGCTCAGTCACAGCAACAGAAACGCAAAGTGAATGCAATGCAAAGTAAGGTTCTTTTATTAATTAGAAGGTGGAGTAAGATTACATGGAACAATTTCAGCCATAGTCAGGCGAAGAAAAATAATCACTGGTCGTCATATTGCAAACTTTGTCCGTTTAGAGGGGAAAAAAAGGGCAACGAGCCATTTGAGAGCCGAATGAGTCGGCTCCTACTGGTGAGATGATCCGATTCATTAAAAAGAATCAGAATTCGCTTCATTACTTCACACTCGGTGTTGACGTAGCAGGAAGTTTAAGGAAATTTACTAGCATGAGGGCTGCTTTGAGTGAATTTCTGCTGCAGAAGCTGTTGTGACATTTTAAAACTCAGTAGTGCAAATGTTTAAAGCAAATTAAGCATTAGTCTAACCGGGTATCATTATTTTGCTAGCTGGTTGACGTTTAAACTGCCAAGTAGCTACACTACACTAAAACACGGTGTAAATACCTGTATATTACTGCGAGTGTTATTTCAGCTACAAATACAAAATTATTGGCTATACAGGATACAAAGGAAGACTTAATATCGTTAAATATGTCAACAGTCCTCATTTTTTCATAATACAAGTCCTACACTACCCATCAATAGTATAGTGTTAATGTTGTTTTAGATTTCATTCTATTATGGTAGAAATCTACACCTTATCACACACGCTGTTGGAAACAATGTTTGCTAGAAAACATTTTTTCCTAAAGCAAACTCATAAGTGACACTCAACCTGAAATGACCTTTTTTTTTAAAATACACCCAAAAAGGCTACATTGAACACAAGCAGTTATATTAAATACTGCCAGAAGGAACTGTGACAAGAACTTGGTCAAAACTGTGAAAGTCATGTGAATATGGCTAGCTTTAGCTGTACAGCAGTAGCTCTAACAATTTAAAAAAAAAAAAAATCAGCCTTATAGTGAGTTTACAACAAGGTTTGGGTTCATAATCACACCAGATCAATACCCGGCATTACTGACTGACATCCTTACAGAACCGTTAATTCGTGCAGGTGTTAAAGCCCCAGTATGAAAATTGTGGTGGCACCAAAGCAGCATCAGAAGAAATGCAGGGTTCACAAAAAGCCCATTAACAGTATAGATATGTATAAAAATAAGTATACTAATGTTTAATAAGCCCTGTCCAGACAACAAATTCAGCAGACTAACTGGAGCAGAGGTTTATATTGCTGTCATTACCACATGAAGAGGATTAACCCTGAGGGACATAACAGGAGTCTAACAAAACAGGTAGGACAGGAAGTCAAACATGAGGGGAAAACAAAGCCCAGCATAGGCAAACTATGTGGATACAGAATTTGAGTATTTGTAATAGCAGAAAGTGCTGAAAAAACATACCAGCAATATGCAAACAAACATACACTTATTACAAGGTGTTGTATGTAAACATTGTGAACCAACACCATCAAATGTCAAAGAATAATTTGATAACATCTAAAAATTTAAAGTGATACAATGCAAGAGACCCAAAAGTCTTAATGCACACTTCAGAGCTTTATTTGTATCAGTTGCTACATCAATGCCAACTTATCATTACAGTTTAAAAAGCATCATGAATGTAACAATCATGTTGAAGGTACAGCACATCTCGCTCTCTCTCTCTCTCTGCACTGGTGCGGCAACACAATCCTAAAAGATAAATAAAAAAAAATTAAACATCTAAGAAGGCAAAAGTGCTTCAAGCCTAAAATCATGGGTGTGTTTCAGTGCGCTGCGGGTAAACTTCATTTCATTTCAGCTGAACCGAAAAAAGCAAAATCATCATTAACACAACATTTAGTAAAAGCTAGAATGAAAAATAAGTACTTACTGAATTAATCTTTTGCACTCAAAAGCACAAAAAGTCCATCCTCATCAAGTTCTACACACCAACCTGGCAAAAAAGGAGATACAAACTATAAATAACCAAATCTGAGTAATAAATACTTACTTATACAAGCAGATGTGTTCAGTGAGATGAAAGACATCATGTTCTCAGAGACTCTAGTCTATTGAATCATCATTACACATGCTAGAAATGATCTAAATCAATATTTAATATAATATAAACCAACCTCAGTCAGGAAACAGCTCCTTTCACATGATTGCAGGAACCAACTTGATTAGTGGATGTTTAATGTTGAACAACTATAAAAGGATTAAAAAAACACAAAAACTGATTTATCATTCAGTAATAAATTGAACATTGTAATAATTTGGCAAATTGCTGTGGCATAACAGAAATAAAACACTTCATGACATGTGATCATAGTAAAATAATCAGGGTGGTAACAATAACTACGACCCATTCATAGATCATTTTCCTATAAGCACACATACCAAGTGTTTTATTATTAATTTTTTTTTTAATTATTTAACAATTTAATAAAAGTGCATTATAAAGGCACTTACCAGAGAAGAAGAAAAAAGCAGCTAGGTTCCATCTTCAGACCATTCTGTAACACCTATTTAAAAAATAAAATTTTTAATTACTTGTTGGAAAAGTATTAATCTTATGAGCACATACAGCAGAAACATGTTCAGTTTACTGTGAAGAGCTTCATGTTGCATTCAGAGACTCTAGTCTAATGAATCATCAGCACATGTTCAGATATAATATAAAGCTGAGCAAAGTACTGTAGGAAATCACAAACCATTTCCAACACGGCTGCAGCTGAGGCCCATGTCTGCAAACCTACATGGACAAAAAACATGCAGAATGAGCTTTACTAAACACACTGCACACATGTATAACCCGCAGCAATAAACACAACACCACGAGGCGAGGTGGCGGCCATTTTGGAAAAGCAGCTCCACACAGAAAAAAGCGCTCAGCTTTCTAACTCTCAGCTCACCCAAAATAAATAAGACTGAAATAATACACTAAACTAACATTTATAAAAGCATTTAAACGATGTCTTTTTTTTTTTTTTTTAAAGAAAGCTTTTTAGAGAAATGTTCACTCCACTGACCTCCTTCAGCACACTGAGCACCAGAGAGAGAAGGCAGAGAAACTAGCGCGAGACTTTATTGGGGTCCTCACGCCGTCCCGGGGGCGTCAAATCAACTGCCTGAGTAAAATAATTATAATAATAATATATATATATTTTTTGTAATAACTGAATGTCAGATATTAAAATGGTTCATCCAGCAGGCAATTAAAAAGACTTTTAAATTTCACTTCAAATGAATAATCTTACAAAGATTATAAAAAAAGATTGTTTTGTTTGTATGGGGATGGTTCAGAGAATGTTCCCCACAGAGTTCCCAGGTTAGTTCAAGGTTCCTGAGAGGTTCAAATTATTTAAAGGTTACCAGAACATTAGTAGAACATTTTCTAAACCATTACAGGTTATCGAAAGGTTCCTGAGATTTTCAATTTATTCAAATGTTACCAGAACATTAAGAGAACCTTCTCAGAACCATAATGTGAAATGAAACACCCCGATGTTAGGGGAATACTCTTAGACTTATCCTGAGAGTTTTTTTTTATTATTATTATTTTATTTATTTATTTTTTTTAATTTTACCAGAACATTAAGAAAACGTTCTCTGAACCATAATGTGAACTCAAACGTGAAGGTTATTTTTCTGAAGAAAACTTTCCTGGAAAACTAAATGTAAACTAAAAAAGATCTGTTCACAGAAAGTTTGATGAACCACAACAAACATTCCCCTAACGTTCTGGGAAGAAGTATTTGGTACCTGAGTTACCACAAGGTTCCTGGGTGGTTCACATTATTTAAAGGTTACCAGAACATTGGGAAGACCCAGGTTTAAATTATTTAATGGTTACCAAAATGTTATGGGATTGTTCTCTGAACTATAATGTGAAATGAAACATGAAGGTTATATTTCTGTAAAGAAAAGTTTCCTGGAAAACCAAATGGCAGCTACAGATCTGTTCACAGAATGTATCATGAACCAAAACAAAGTTCTCAGAAACCGTGAGCTGGGCTACTGCAAAGTGGGTCAAACAATTCAAGGGGAACCAGAACCAAAGGGGAACGTTCTCCGAACCATTGCAGGTTATTGCAAGGATAAAATCTTTTAAAGGTTACGAGAATATTAGGGGATGTTCTCTGAACCATGATGCGAAACGAAACCTGAATGTTGTATATTTCCGTAAATGGGATCTAAAAAGTTCTCAGAACCAAACACTTCTTTTTTCTTTGTTTTAAACTCTCATCTTGGCAATATTTACAAGTAAACAAACTTGTAACCATAGACCATAGACCACTTCGTGTCTATCTCATGGCTCCTCACTAGAAGGTATAGTATTTTGTAATTGTCGGCAAAGTTTCTTTTGTGGTGCTGTGACCATGAGCCACCCTTTCTTAGTTGAACAAGATGATTTATTTCTATAAGAAATAAATGATCTATCTATCTATCTATCTATCTATCTATCTATCTATCTATCTATCTAATTTGTAATTTAATATGCAAACGATCATATTGAACGATGAATATGCATATTAGCCCATGACGTCATCCGGTGACTTTTTTGAGCACGCTTTAGCTACTTTCCTCTGAAAAGAACTGAGAGAAAATCTGATTGTTCTGTCGCTCTCCACCTCTAAGAACAGAAAAAAAACATATTAACCTAATTTTATAAAAATATAAATAGTAATTTAATCACGCAATTAATATACGCTGTGTTCTGGTTGCTATGTAAACGCTCGAGCACGGTGCGTCGTTGCCAAGAGGAAGCGGAAGTACGGAGACTAAAATAGGTCCAATGCCGAATGCCTTATTACTCCCTACACTAGTGAACTATGTAGGGTGTGAAAATAATGGCTTCCACGCCCTGACGAGTGCACTACATATGTAACAGAGAGTGTGTTGAGAGTTTACCTCTAAATTTATCCTCTGATTAGAGCAGGTTTTGCGTTTTATGTACCGCTTTTGGCTTAAGATACGCTTTGTTTTTGTTTTTTTCAATGAATTTGGTGTCTTAGGAGACTCCAGCTGGCGCTGAGGGAAATCCTGTAATCTGATGCAGAGCTGGTCGGGTTTGATGGTGCACCGGTTTATGGCATTAGTACTATGGCCTCTGAGTGAAACACAATGAAGGGCAGAAGGATGCAGGGATAAAGCAGTGCAATTCTGCATGATTTTATGAGCACTGCTCAGGATTTACAGAGTTTAGTCACCTGGGATGTTATTCAGTCTGACCATCGTCCATGTGTAGGGTGTAGTGCCTGCTGTGGATCTGTAACTGCATTCATCTGCACTGTAATCTCTCTCTCTATCTGTCTATATATTTATATATTTATATATCAATATATCTACACTGCTATGGATTTCCCCTTCGACCTGAACTCTCTGTTCCCGGAGAGGATCTCAGTGCTGGATCACAGTCTGTGTGCTGCCAGAAAACCTCACGGAAGGTATGACTTTTTATTCATTCAAGTTTTTTTATTTTACTTATTTTATTTTTTTTTTTATTTACATTTTTAAAATGTACTTCTTACTCCAGACACTAAACCTCCAGCAGTCTTTACGAGGTGTGGCTTAAGAGCTGTTTTCCTTCATGCACTCAGAGTGAACTCTATTGTTGTTTTCCACAATGGCTTCTTTGGATTTTCATCCACAATTAAAACCTTTCCCTTCCTCTAAACGTTTTATTATTATTATTATTATTATATTACAATCTAACTTTATGTTCCAGCAACATAATTTTTGTATTATATTAGGAGTGGTCAATATTTTCCACTATCCAGACAACAGCAAAAAAAAAGTGCAGAAAATAATAAATGTGCTTACTATAATAATAATAATAATAATAATAATAATAATAATAATAATAATAAATTTATCTTCAGTTAAACACATAATCCTGGTCAGGGTTGTGATTGATCTGAAGCCTATTCCAGGAACACTGGGTGTGCAGCCGAGACACATCCTGGATGGTACACCAATCCATCATCCATGACAGGACAACACGCACACACACACACACACACAAACACACACACGCATGCGCACACACACACACGCACATTTTCACAACTAGGGTCAGTTTAACACAGTCAGTTTGGCATGGGATTTGGGATGAAACCGGAGAACCCAGAGGAAACCTTTTCATTGTGAATGTGTGTGAATGTGTGTGTACGGTGTCCTGCAATGGACTGGCGTCAAAGCCAGGGTGGATTCGCACCTCATTCCCAGTGTTCCCAGTGCGCTTCGGGTCCACCGTGACCCTGACCAGAATAAAGAGCTTACTGATGATGAGTGACTACTACTCAGTGCTGCTACTGTTATGTTTACACATAATATAATACCATTATGTTTACACTACTCCAGCTATTTATATCAAACTCTGTAATATTTGCTCTATTGTCACTAGGTCACTTTCAGACAG
>JAKKZN010000029.1:4517837-4522837 GCA_033441825.1 Pangasius elongatus
ACTACTACTACTGCAACTAATACTATTACTACTGCTACTAATAATAGCAATTATATATGTCCTTTAAAGTTTATATGAGATATCTTCCTTAACTTTAAGGATGCTTATTAAGGTGTCACTTGAGAATATAGGAATAATTTAAGATGGTCAATTTCCTGTTTATAGGCTGTTTATATTTGACATATCATGGTATGAACAGAGTCACTTTTATACATAATAAATGTTCCATAAGTATATTTGTATATACTGTGATACAGTAATAATTATATATTCTACTTTTATGCTTTTGTATTTCAGACCTGAAGCCCAGACTCAGACTGCCACTGTTATTGATGAGTTAGGGAAAGCCTCAGCCAAGGTGATTTATATCTGTAAGCCACGTTATGCTTTTTCCATGGTTACCTATAGAGTGATGATAACATTATAACATTTTCTGCTTTAGGCCCAGAAGCTGCCTGCGCCGATAACGAGTGCAGCAAAGCTTCAGGCCAACAGACATTACCTCTACCTGCTGAAGGACAGAGAGCGGAACGGGTAACCTGCGCCTTTTACCTTTTTCTTTCATGCGTTCACATGTGCTGCAGTTCAGAAGACACTAGGTTTCAAATAAATTGGAAAAAAAAGTCCAAATTGCACATGCTGAGTTAAATTGAATGAATCTGTAGATAACAAGTGTTTAGGGTTTCTTTTCTTTTCGGTGTCCACCTCTTGGCCGTCAGTAACACCTGTCTCTGTCTCGCTTTGTGTCTCTGTCTCTCTTAATCAGAGGCCGTGGAATTGCAGTAGGATACCTGAAGGTCGGATACAAGAAGCTCTTTCTGCTTGTAAGTGTTTTCCTTTTTCTCTCCGTGTGTGAATATATATATATATATATATACTGTGCAGATGTATAGCATTTATAAAAGAAAGTGTCTTACATGTCTTACTGTTTTATGTTGAATGCATAGATGTGTCAGTAGAGAAGAGAAAATGTTACAGAGAAACTTTTGTATTTTGTTAAATAATGGAGCCTATTAAGGAATATACCATGTCTCTAATAAAACACCATCAAGACTGTCTGGGAGACAGAAGAACTTCTCCAAGAAGCATACTAGCCGATTTCCTTAAAAACTGCATAACTGTACCTAAGTATCGAATTTATGCCAAAAGCAAATTATGATCTGATCTAAATTGTCATTGTTAATTTCGCTGCTTAATGCCCTTTATATATATTTGTTTACATTTTGTACATTAATAAAGTTTTATACATTAAGATTTCTCTTAACTGAAATGATTTAGTGCCTTAGTTAACATGAACAAACCATAGTTCAGCCTTAATACACCATCAGTAAGATTAAGTAAGAAAAACTTGTATTGATTAAAAAAAAAAAAAAAAAAAAAAAAAAACTTTTCAAACTAAATATGAAAATGTTTGTGGTTGTTATCTGGCAAAATTCAGAACTGAGGCTAAAAAACAATTTAGCCTAAAAAAAAGAGACCAGTTCAGTAAGTTATCAACACTGGTTACATGATTTAAAATGATTTAAATTTTGCTCGTTTCTATGGTGTAATTTTTGGTTATGGATCCTCCTCTTACACACTCCTGCTTCATCTTTTAGGACCAGCGGGGGGCGCATGTGGAGACCGAGCCTCTGTGTGTGCTGGATTTTTACGTGACTGAGAGCTTGCAGAGACACGGATATGGGCTGGAGCTGTTCCACTTCATGCTGCACGTCAGTCCCCAGTACTACAAATACACAAAGTGTAGTAATGCCTGAGTAATACCTACCTAGTAATACAGTAGTTTAGTATTGCTTAGTAATACAGTCATATAGAGCAGGGGTTGTCAAACGTTTTCCAGCCAGGGAGCCATTTTTTTTTTTTTTTAATTTCCAAATATTATACTGATAGAAACCGTTAGATCCAGGATGACATTATTTATGGGCCGATTTGTTTTTGTAACTGAGGCTTGGATTAAGTGCATTTCATTTGAGTGACCAGTCAAAAAGGCAAATAACTATAAGCACTTAATAATATCTATGTCTATGTCCGTATTATCGTGCCAATTATTAGCAATATACTCTCACTGTCCACTTTATTAGGAACATCTATACACCTGCTCGGTAGTGCTATTATCCAATCAGACAGTCATGTGGCAGAACCTAAGTTAATGTGCACACTTCAAACATCAGAATTGGGGAAAGAATGTGATCTGAGTCAGATTGTTGGTTCCAGACGGTTTAAAGAAAACTGGGATCTGGGATTTTCACACACAGCAGTCTCTTGAGTTTACATAGAATTGTGCGAAAAACAAAAAACATCCAGAGAGCAGCAGTTCTGAGGTCAGAGGAGACTGGGCAGCCTGGTTTGACTTAACTCAGATAAGCACTCTTTACAACCAGGGTAAGCAGAAGAGTATCTCAGAACGCACATGTTGAACCTTGAGGTGGATAAGCTATAACAGCAGAAGGCCACAGTGGGCACAGGATCACAAAAACTAGACAGATGAAGACTGGAAAAAGACCAGGCATCATTTTTTCAGTCTTCAGCTGTCCAAATTGCATGAATGATGTACATGGGTTCCTAATAAAGTGGATGGTCAGGGTATATGAAAGTAAACAGGAGCTCCTGATGCTCCTGATGGCTGGATCAGTGCACAAAGACTCTCTGAAATATTCTGTTTGTTTTTCCAGTTGCTCATTATACAAGTGAAGCCCAGTTCATAATGTTTCATATTGGACGCCATTTTTAATATCATTTCACACATCGTTTTGACCAAAGCAGCACAAAACAGGTTTCATTTAAGCAACTTTAGACATGAACCTACACGGAAAAAAGTAATTCATGGATCAAAATCTTTAAATTAAGGGCAGAGCATTACACTTGTTAATGTACGTATTTCGTTATTGTACGTACTACAGTAACTTAATTGATTGAAGTAAGATGGACATTGTATTAATATGTAAAAGCTACATAAGGCCATAATCCCTTTTTAGAGTGTAGAATATGTAATGCAATCCTTTTCATGTGTTTCCTGTTTTTTTTGCCTGCCAGCACAAGAAGGTGGAGCCTGAACAGATGGCTTATGACAGACCTTCCATGAAATTCCTGGCCTTTCTAGAGAAACACTTTGAACTTAAACACAGTGTGCCTCAGGTATGATTTACCTGTATTATCTTACCACCACACCACCTGTTATCTGAGGTTTGTAGCCTTTCCATATGAAAGACAAACTCCCCACCCTCCCCTGAATCCCTCCCACCCTAAAGGAGCAGGGGGAAATACAGAAAACAGGCAAAGAAATAGAAAAATAAAAAAATAGAAAAGAAAACAAATAAAAATGGTAGCTAGACAAGTTGCCATCCTCCCTCCCCACAAGCAGTAGTACATGTTGAGGCATTAAAACACCTGCAGTTCTAGGAAATAGTAACTGTATTCCAGATAAGCACTAACTTTCGTAAACACAAGACTTATTTGAATTGTCCAGTGAAGCCTTACTCACTGGAAAAACCTAATTTTACTATTTTGTGCCACTTTCTTCCTTCAGATATCAGATAAACATACATGTTATCATGCTATAAAGAAACTCACAGCATAAAATATGCATTGAAAGCAAATCACGGAGTTATTTAGAAGCTAAAAAGCTGTCACTTTACATAAATTTGGGATGTGTGTTTGGAGTTTGTGAGGAGATGCGTTAAAAGGGAAGATAGGATAGCTTTTCTGAGGTTGATCTCCTCTTCAGACTTATTCCTAATGTTCTCAGGGAGATGTTACATGCCTTTGTCTCACTAGGGACCTGTAAAGATTTTTGTTAAGCTGCATAGTGACAATGGGCCTCATTTCTCCAGCTGGGTTTGAACAAATGTGCTCATTAATCATTCGAGGAGCATTTACACAAGAATATTTGCGATTCATGAAAAACCAGTTAGTTTGGAAAAATGTTTGTATTCTGTGAAAACTCCTGAGTTTGTCTAAATTTACATAAAAAAAGGAAACTCACTAATGTTTGAAACTAAGGCTTCAAATCGTAGAATCGGCAGTGAGTTACTGCAATTTTATATACGGATTATGCTTTCAGCTTTAAATTATTTCAATCATAAACACACATTTTGTTTATTTATAAATTTGACACCTGACCATGACACCCACATGTGCTTTTTGAACATCCCATTCCAGATTTAGTCTCCTTTTCTGTTATAATAAGCTCCACTCTTCTGGGAAGCTCTCCACTAGATGTTGGAGCGTGGCTGTGGGGATTTGTGATCATTCAGGCACAAGAGCATTAGTGAGATCAGGCGCTGATGTTGGTGAGGAGGTCTGGGGTNAGTTCATCCCAAAGGTGTTCAGTGGGGTTGAGGTCAGGGCTCTGTGCAGGACACTCGAGCTCTTCCACTCCAACCTTCACACACCATGTCTTCATGGAGCTCGCAGGGGCATTGTCATGCTGGAACAGGTCTGGACCTCTTAGTTCCAGTGAAGGGAAATTACAATGCTACAGAATACAAAGACATTCTAGACAAGTGTGTGCTTCCAACTTTGTAGCAAAAGTTTGATGAAGAAACACATATGGGTGTGATGGTCTGGTGTCCACATACTTTTGGCCTTATCGTGTATATTGCCAAGTGTGCTGAGTGCCGTCATTAGCTTCTTCCGGAATACTTCAGGTTTTCTTATAGCACACAGCTTACACAAACATTTACACACAACCTTACTAAAAGACTGATAAATGATAACGATAATGATCCTTTTGTTTTTCTCATCTTTTTTTTCCTGCATCAGGTGAATAACTTTGTGGTGTTTGAGGGCTTCTTCAGGAACAGATCAGGTAAGATCTGAACCATGTGCATGTCTGGCTGATTTGAAGTTGGGAATATGTGTCCCTGTCTATTTCTATTTATTCATTTGGCATTCAAATCTATCCAAAGCATCACTTCTGGCTATGAGATGATGTTTTATCTTCTACTCATTCAGTGACTGTATAGAGGACATGGCTTAGACGTGATGGTTATGTGCAAGCT
>JAKKZN010000029.1:4527837-4529508 GCA_033441825.1 Pangasius elongatus
TCATAGGGATGTGAAAATGCAAACACTGGGTTTTTTCATAATATGGCAATGAACAAGAAAAGGAAGTAACTTGTAACTTGGAGTAGATAGGTTTTTGAAATGTCCCTGTATTTGCTTCATCAAGAAGCAAACCTGTTAGTAATTACAGAAGTGTAAAATCTCCCTGAAACTGAGGTTTATGTCTAGTAAATCTGTCCTGATACTGTGGCTACTTCTCCTTTTACTCCTAGCATTTTGATCTCCAATAAAAACTGTTCAACAAAAATGTCAGTTTTTATTATTTGTTCACATCCATGAACCGACTTACAAGTCAGTGTGTACTGTGCTCATGACAGAAGAATAAAAACACTGAGGAGTACATTAAGCGGGATGTTAAAGTTAAGTTGAACATTACACAGTCATTGCGTTCCTTTTTATTTTGTTCACTTAATGTTATGTTCATGAAGTATATAAGTTTGAGTTTTCTAATTATGTTCATTTCATTTTTATTTTTTCCCTTTTGTCCTGTCATAATTTCTTTTCCACTTCTTTTTCCTTTATGGCATGCCCCCATTCTTCCATCCCCTCGTCCCCTCCCCTCTGTGCGTCTCCACTTTCCCATCATCACCTTTAGCACTCAGGGTTTGGTTGCCAGAAACAACCTCTACAGTCGCCATGTGAACAGCAGAGGCCTCGGGCTCTTAATGGCGGAACAGCTGAAGCTGCCAGGTAATGCGCCTTTTGAACTACAAGTGAACTGGCGCTGCGTAATGTGTGTGTGTGGGAAGAGTTAGTGTGGTCCACAGAGCACTCCAGTTCCTAGGTGTTTACTTGTTAGCAGTTGTTGTGTGTGTGTGTGTGCTTCCTCAGGGTTGAAGCCAGTGCTCAGTGAGAGAGTGTGTGACGCAGGGGGACAGGCTGACGCACTGGGACACACAAACACAGCAGAAAGGTTGGCGTGACAGTTTTAGACTTCAGCTACAGATCAGTGACAGATTGGAGAAATAGTGGGAGATTTCAGATTCCTTTATTTATGTCTTTTCCCCTCGCAGCCTGTCTCAACTATTTCATCTGCATTTCTCGGATCTCTTTGTTTCTTCTCTCTCCTTAGCACACACCTCCAGGGATCATCCGTGTTTCTGCCACCGCTCCCAAGCGTTCTCAGGCAGCAGGCCTCCGACCAGGTGGCTTTAAACAATGTGAGCAGTGTACTGGATACCAGGACAGCGAGGAAGCCGGGGCATGAGGAACGAGCGGCAGGGGCGGAGAGAGACGGCTGGTCCTGGACGGTGGGCGAAAAGCGATGCACGGCCCAGTGGGTCAGACAGAAACATGAATTTCGCAGCACACGGCCATGGTGATGTGAGCACGAAAAGAAAAGCTGGATGGAGATCAGAGGGAAGAAGGGAACTCAAGGACATGGGGGGGGGGGAAGCAAAACAAAACAGGGATAGGAAAAGCATGAGATGAAGAGCTTCCTGTAGAAAGCAGGAACAGGACATTTAAAAAGATTTAAGCCATAAAACACACAAGATTGTGGCAGCTAGAGGTTTACAAATGTTTGTAGCCATGCATTAAAATGCCTTGATTTTGTAACTATTTAAGCAGTATTAAGCAGAACATCTACCTTAACTTGTATTACATTCTCTGGCCAGGACATCCCCCTATCACCATTAGTTACAAATCTTGGTG